>CM034310.1:47090558-47330558 GCA_019925795.1 Dendrobium chrysotoxum
GGGCTTCTACCCGATGCCGAGTTCCTACCCGTCGTCGGACTACTACCGATCACCGGACTCTCGTAAGACTTCTACTCGACCCTGAGTTCCTACCCGTCGCCGGACTACTACAGATCGCCGGAATCTTGTAGGTCTTCTACCCGTCATCGAACTACTACCCATCATCAGATTACTACCCGTCGTCGAACTTTCGTATGAGTTCTTCCTGACATCGGGCTTCCGTCCATTGCCAGACTTATACCGACTAACGTTGGACCATTGCAGGATCTCTAAAAAAAGATGAGAAGACTCCTACTCAGTAAGGGGCTCTAGACCTGAATAAGACTAGGGAATGCCTCAGCGTGAGGGAGAGAAGAGGAAGGAAGAGGAGACTCTGCTCAGTGAGGAGCCCTAGACCCGGACAGGGGATACCACCTGAATAAAACTAGGGGAATGACTCAGCATGAAGAGGAGAGAGGAACCTCCTTCTTGCAGAGAGGTGCCCTGGGCCTGGATAGGGGATGCCACCTGTACAGGGCCAGGGGAAGGCCTCAGTTGAAAGAAGAGAGGGGGAAGAAGTGCAAGATTTTCTATACCAAAGGGGGGGTATTTATAAGTGTGAGGGGGAAGTTGGAGGGGTTGAGGTGGTTATTCAAAAAAAAAAAAAAAATATATATATATATATATATATATATATATATATATAGTTAAAAGAAATTAATTTTACAAAAGGGTAAAAAAAATAATTAGAGGAGTGGTTAAATAAACCGCCCCATAAAGGCACGGTTAAAGAAACTGCCCGAGACAGGGTGTTAGAGCACCGCCGTGCTCTTTAAAAAAAATAAATAAAAATACAAAAGCTAAAAAGACTCGTTGCTCCGTCGGCTCAAAATTTTGATAAACAGTCTATCGAATTTTGTCTTTATATATCATGAGACAAGATATGTTATGATTTTAACCTTCTACTACGGGTATATTTAAAAGATTCAATTTAAGTATTGAATTGATTACTTTCGTTTTAACATAAATGAATTCATATATGTCTTATATGATTCTGAATTCTAATATGACTGGTCTTCCACCTAGCTAAGTTAAATTTAGTGGTACAAAGAATAACTTTTTTAATATATAATATTATATATTAATATTAAAATTAAAATTATTTAATTTTGGTGTTTATCAAAGTTAAACTGACTTTAAAAGGCTATAAGTTTTGAAATGGTGATATATATTAACTAATTTAATATATAAAGGACTTTTAATATAAAGATATTAAAATATTAGAAACAAGATATCAAAAATTTTACATTCCAGACTCAATTTTAACACTTTTAACGCCAATTGGGACTTCTACGTCCAAGATCGGAGTATTTTTGAATTTCAAATTGCACTTATTTTCGGACTCCTAGAGCTTCGACATCCAAAAATAGAGGGGCAATTGATATATCATCAAAAAATTATCTTGATCGGGCACGAATCTTGAGGCAAAAATCAGGTTGGAAACTTCCAAAATTAAAATTGGGACCATCCGAACTCCGATTTCAGCGAACTTGCAGTCGAACTGAACGTCTCGAAAATACGAACCCAATGACACCAAATTCAAATCCGAGCCCAAATGGGTCCAAATCAAGGACCCGAAGCACTGTTGGAAGGTTCAAACCATAATTTGAATTACCAAAAGGGTTCGAAACATGACGTGTTTATAGTCGAATCGAGCGGCTCGATGAGGCAAATCCAAGGAGCCTAAGATCGCCAAAATTTGATATCTCTAAGATCTTCAAATGTCCAACAAACGGTCCACGAGCAAGGGATTTAACATTGGCTATCCATTCAAACCACTCCTTAATTACCCTTGATCTTCCACCTATTTACGTGCTATGTCACTCCCAAAAATCTATAAATAGAGCCCCCTCTCCTCTTGAAAAGGGGCACCTAATCCTAAGGGGAAAATAGAGAGATCGGAGATTGCTCTTACCTCCTTGCTCCTCCTCGACCACCGCCGGAGTTCCGCCGGACCATCGCCTGACATCGGAGTTCCGCCGGACCACCGCCAGATGCCCTGAGCTCCGTCGGACCACCACTTGACGTCATCAGCTCTGTCGGACCACCGCCTGATGTCAGAGTTCCGCTGGACCACCGCCTGACGTTGGAGTTCCGACGGACCACCGCCTGACGCCCTGAGCTCCACCGGACCACCACATGACATCCTCAGCTCTGTCGGACCACCGCCTGACGCCCTGAGTTTTACTGGACCACCGCCTGACATCTGAGCTCCCCCGTACCACCACCTTACGTTCTCAGCTCCGCCAAGCCATCGCCTGACGTCCTCAGTTTCACCGGACCACCACCTGACGTCCTCAGCTCCGCCGGACCACCGCCTGACGTCCTCAACTTCGTCGGACCACCTCCTGACGTCTTGAGCTCTGCCAGACCACCGCCTGATGTGCTCAGCTCCGCTGGACCACCGCCTTACACCCTGAGCTCTGTCGGACCACCTTCTGATGTCCTCAGCTCCGTCGGACCACTGTTTGCGCCCTGTGCTCTTCCGGACCACAACTTGACATCCTCTACTCCTCCGCCATACCACCACCTGAGGCCCGGACTTCCGCCGGACCACCATCTGAGGCCCAAACTTCCACCGGACCACCACCTGACATCCTCAGCTCTGCTGGACAACCACCTAAGGCCCGGAGTTCTACCGGACCACCACCTAGGGCCCAGAATTCTGCCAGATCACCGGGTGACCCCGAAGTTCTGCCATTGTGACGTCGGACTTTCACATACCCCTGACTTCAACCATATAATTGATACTTATAATCTGATCACCCTTGGAGGCGAGTCAGCACACTATAACCTACTCAAGTTCTAGTGGAATCATTTCAACTGGGTCAGGCCCCGTGGTTTTTTCCTTTTTTAGGGTTTTCCACGTAAAAATCTTGTGTTCCCTGTGTGTGAGCCGGATATTTGTGCAACGTTAAGACATAAAATTCTATAGCTCTATCACCGCATATATTCTAGCCCGCAACAAGATCTTTGATGGATTATCCTTGGTTATTATAAAATTGAGCACAATATTAGCTCCAAAAATTCATAAGGAAAATATTTCTGCACATTGAGAGGATGATTTTCATTTGAGAAATAAGTTATTTATAGAGAATTCTATAGCCATATGTGCCATTGTCTGAATACCATTGTTGACCTCATTATTCGAGGTCGATTTTTTCCGAAACTATCTCTAGCACCTAGGTCTTCGTAGCTTAGTGTAGGCGTCGCCCCAAAGGATTTCTCTTAGGTGGATACCCACCGACGTAACACTAACTTGGCTTTCTAACTCAGCCCAAATTGAATCGAACCATTTAAAATCAATAAAATAAAATCAAAATCAAATTCATTAAACTTTACTTTAAGTGAACCTAATATGATCAAATCGGTATCAATCCAATCAAAATTATTCAATTTTAACATGATTTAAATTAAATTGGCTCATCTCAAAGCAATCAGATTCAGATCAACGTCGATCGAAGCATATCGACACAAATCGACTCAATATTGAGTCAAATCGATTCAATTCAAGTTCAATTTAACGCAAGCAGATTCGATTAAGCTCAAATCGAGTCATCTCGAATCCATCAAAATTAAATCGACTTAAACCCAATTTAAAGCAAATAATAATCATCATTGATTCATTCTACAAATTAAATCAATTAAAATTTAAATTGACTTGATCTAAATTTAATTAAATGAAAAAGTGTTCGGGTCGAAATTAATCAATATAATGCTTACTTATTTCGAAGGAATTTGAACCAACTAAACTCAAAAGGTATTCACTTAGCCAGTTGATGTTAAATTAGCCCTCTGAATTTATTAAATTAAAAAATATAATCATCCATTTCTTATCACAAATTCTCTTATATTTTATAAGATTGTGGTAACCAATTAATATGACGTTTTGAGCATGAAGAGATAGTATCCACTCGGGCAAGAGAATGTGTATAAAATAAAATATTAAAAAAAGGGCAGCAGTTCCACTAGGTCCAAACCCACGTTCTTCTCCTCTTGGACCTCTTCCATTATTTTTCTGACGACCTTTTTTTTCCCTTGTTCGTGTGACCCCAGAGACGGACATGGGGCGATTCAGCCCTGTTCGTGTGATTCATCGTTGCTTGAGCCAACAAAAAATGAATTTGCTGAAGACAAGAGAAGAGGGGCGGCAGTTCCAAAGGAAAGTTTTTGTGCACGTCTTCCTGGGAATACTCGCAGCCTGCCTGTGAAGCCGCCGGACTTGCTGCTGCCGTCCGCAGGCAACGAACCCAGCTCCGGTGACCCTATCCTACGTGAACACCCGAATCCGCCTCTCCAACAGATTCGCACAAGACCCGACCTGCTCCAGTCAATCTGGTCTGCCCGCATTCAACCTCCATTGCCTACTTCGTGCTTCTTCTTCTTCTTCTTCTGGTTGAACAAGAGAAGTGAGAGCGATAGCAAAAGACCGTGTTCTGTTTCATTTAGCAGAGACTTGCTTGCATGCAATTGTGTTGGATGAAGCAAGACAGTTGGAAGTGTTGAAGAGCTTTGGAGAAATCAAAATACGTGTGAGAAAGATCTGTTGAAGAGGACCTTATTAAAATTCTTTAAGAGGTATATTTCTTTCTTAATTAAATTCAGTAAAAAAAAAATCTATTCTGACGTTTATATTGATAATCTGTTGAAGTCTATGTATTAAAGTTTCATATAATTAAAACTTACATTTATCAAATCATTTTTTTAAATGCAAAAATGGATCTTCTGCTAGTATTCATGAGTGAATTATTTTAGCAGATTTAATAATTGATTTTAATTTCAGTGATTAAATTTTAAAAATATTCTAATTTATGTATGTCTATCAGATAATATGCCTTTAAGTGTATTTTCCCGTATGTAATGATTTCTTTTAAATCATTCGTTACCATCAAGGAAGAGAAGATTGCATTACTTCTTGATTATTTTGCATTTTCTTATCTTGTGTGAATAACTCATGACATATTAATAAACTTAATTAATATATGATTATACCTTAGGATGTCCAGTTTTTCAGAGAGTCATCAAATTATAGTTATTAATATTGTGAATGTTTTCATTCATATCTAAAAGTTTGATTTCAAATTAAAAAAGAAAGAAAAATTATGAACCATATGAAAAATGATGTTAAATTTCTTGATTATCTTACTCGAACACTTATTAAACATGTTTACAAACATGTGAAAAAACAATTTTGATATAACACAACTCAATCATCTTCTATATTTTGAAATAGCCAAATATTTTATCACATGTCAAATTGGCAAAATTAGTTTTCTTTCATTACTTGCTTACATTCATGATCACTCAAACATCAATCATCACATTTGAGTATATAAACTTTAACATTTTAGTATACATAATTCTACATCTTATTTCTTTGTAATACTAACTAAGTACATTTCTAATCCCTGTTTTATTCTTATTATTTGTATGAACTGTGAGGAATGGTATCGATCAACAGAACAAAAGGGAAAAGAGACAAAGGCGTCAGTTGCCTCTATCCAACTGGGTAGATGTGCTACGGGCGGAACCACTGGGTCATAGCCCCCGGTATTGTAAGTTTTCTTAAAACTTAGAAGCCCCTAGGAGGCCCTTGGTGTGGTTTGTGCGAACCCCTCCTCTTTAGGTCCCTATAATAACTTCAATTTTATTAGGATTATTTTTATTTTATTTTAGATCCTTAAACCCCTTTACATATGCGCAATGTCCTAAGGGTTAGTGATAACAAGCTTTTTTTTCATCCCATATAACATTAGTGATATTTAAGGACAAAAATTAAGAACTAAGTCTTAGAAAACTTAGACTTAGGATGCATACACATTTTAGGAAAGAAAATATTAAACATAGAAAACTTAGTGACACCTCTCATTCAGATTAGTGAGTATCTTTAACCTAAACGCAATCAATTTTAAATAATAATCAAACAAATCATTAAAATGCGCTTTAAAAATTAGAAATTACAATAAAAAATAATAATTCAAACCAACTATAAAATAAATGTATGAATTAAAATTATGAAAATAGTATGGGTAAATTAATTAAATTAAAAGATAATTTATTAGAATCATAAAAATCATAATTCATAATCAAAATAATCCTAAATAAAATTTAAAAAGAGGTTAAATAATAAATGATGATAATTTAAATAATACAAATAATAATAATAAAAATAAATCTAAAAATCATTAAAAAAAATAAGATCTTTAAAAATTCTATAAATCATTAATAATTTAATAAATCAATTAAAATTTTAATAAACCATTTAAAATTAATAAATCATCAAAAATCTAATAAATCACTAAAAACTCAATGAATCGTCAAATTAAATAATCTAAGGATTAAAAAAGAGTGTTTAATTAAAATACTATAAATAACCAATCTCATTAATCAATTTTAATAGTTAAAATTTAACTTAAAATAAACTTCTAAGATATGAAAATATTTAATTTAAATTTAAACATAAAACCCCCCTAACCTTTCAACAAACTAAATCTAATCAATTAGAAAACTTCAACCAATAACTGACCTAGGATATATCCAAACCACACAGCCTACTGCATACACTTAGATTTGTTTGCTAGGACAACTGACTCTAACTTTAGGTTAGGTCGATGTTTACTTTCTTGCTGATTGTGTGACGGGTTTTCTCATAGTTTTCACTACATGCTGATTGTAATGGTTGATGTGATTGTTTATTTATTTATTCTTGTAATCTGAGAATTGATATGATGGGCGATAGATTACCCTTAGGCTAGGAATGATCTGGATGCTCATAAATTTTTTTACAGGTGGCCATGCTCATGCATGGCTAAATCAAAGGAGACAAATTAAAGATTTAAACTAATAAAATTTTATGAAGTGCAAAATGCTAAGTCCCCTTAAAATTAAAAGAGCATGACCAAGTGTGGCTGATAAATTTAATTTAAATGCGAATATATAACTACTTAGGAATAATTTTATTATAAATTACTGAGGATAATCTTACAGGTAGTCTAGATTTTCTTTTTATCTGAGTTATAATGTAAATGTGTTTAAAAAGAGTTGTAATATGAAAGTGATTCGAAATTGGGATATCACATCCGATTTGGAATCCAAAGAGAAGAGAATATCCCTCAGGGGAATATTTTCTTCTATTTGGAAAGCTGAGTTAGGATGATTTTAATATCCAAAGGAAAAAAAATACCCATTCGGGGATAAGTTTCTTTTCATTTGGGTATCCAAAATCGGTGAACGCAAGGAGCTCGTAGAAGGAAAAAAGACAAAGGAGAGAAGACGAAGAAGTGAAGAAAAGAAGAGATATCCCATTTGAAAATCACTTACGTCAGTCTTAGGATTAGAATTCGGATTTGTTGTCAATGGTACCCGACTACTTTACTTTTTCAGCAAACCCTAGGTTGTAAGTAAAATGACACTTGTCATATGGACTTTGGACATTATATTTTGAATAATTTAATTTGGTTGTTTACATTATTTGTGCAGTAAAACTGCTTATTTTTCTAGATTTTCTTGCATGTCGTATTTTATTTTAGCCTGGATACGATCGAAGTTTTTTTGTGAGGGTACGATAAAATTTTTATACTTGAAACTCTAATAAATTTTTTAGTCTCACATAGAAACTCTAACAACCTAAGAAGTAAGCTCGAGACCGTTGAGAGTCAACATATATGCATATTATTACTTTCTCTTCCTTGTTAAGCACCTCCCCGCCTGCGGGTTCTAGCAGACCACCTGGCCTATTAGGGTGCATGTCTGTCAAGGGGATGTTGTGCAATCTCTAAGAAAGAAACTATTTTCTAAGCCTGATTTTAAAATTACTTCATAATCATTTTATGCATTCGAGTCAATTAGCATACATTACATTATATACAAATTAAAAGAGTCTAAAATTTTAATTGCATTATACTCTCAAGCATCATTTACTCTACATAAGTAAGGGGCCAATTAGAGTTTGTCTTAGATGTTGGCACCAATTTCTCAAAACTTAAAATAATGTTCCTACCTATCTTTCATAAAGAGACAGACATATGATTTTAAAACGCCTAGGTGGTTAGCTGGCTCCCAAATCCAGGCCGGGATAAGTCCAGATTTGCACTTCATTAGATAGGTTCGGGTCACTACTTTTTAGTACCCAAATTAGATTTAGGTTATGAGGTAGATTTTTAAATCTTAAGTCCTCACCCTTCAAAAATATAATCTCAAATTTCTAATAAAATATTAACTCAAACATAAAAATTCTCTCTTAAATGTAAAGCTCAACATAGGCAGACTGAGGTTGCCTCTAAGCTTCTCAGGATCTGGCACCTCCTACTTTTCCTTCCTTGATTCACTAAGAAACTATTCAAAATTGAGCTTTCTCCTTAAAAAATTCCAACTTCTTTTCCTTGTCTTTTACTTTGTAATCAAAGGGTATAAAATTGCTACTTTAATCGAGAGTTTTCTTAGGAGATCCCTTCTAAGATGTAATTAACTATAGGGGCTTACCCTTATAGAGATTTGAGAACTCTAGATTAAAATAAACCTTATTTTATTCTTATAAAATAAGGAAAAAATCTTTGGAAATACAGATGTCTTAAAAAAAAAACTCATTTCTAATTTTAAATATGCTCGTAGGATATTATTATTATCTTTTTAGATAATATAATATTCTACTTGTTATATGTAACTTTAGAAATAATGAATTTTATAAAACCCATTCTTGCTTTTAGATGCCTTGAAGAATATTATGTTCGTCTTTTAAGATGATATAACATTCTCCTTACTACATCTAAATAAAGAATGGATATTTTTTTCAAAAGACCCTATTTCTATTTTTAAACACATTTTGTAGAATTTCATGTCCATGTTTCGAGATGATATGTTATTCTTGAAATTATGTTTATCATAAAAATATCATTTTCTAAAACCCTATTTTGATATTGAATCCAATATAGAATATTGTGTCAGTCTCCCAAGACTATATTTTATTCTCAATGCAGTATTCAGTTATAAAATAGGAGAAATCAAAATCTGCACGGTGGTAAATTTTCCCCAACAGTCTTCGTTAGTTATAACTTAGACATTAATAGACAATGTTATGATGGATAGAAATTAATTTGAAAATTCTCTTCAAGTGAATTCAAATGAAAATTCTTGAGTCAACGTACTCCACTATTGGAGAGTTTTTAACTTTTAGTAATGGGGTTAGTGAATAAAATAATGTTAATTAAAATTTTTAATTAAGTTTGAATCAAATATTAGTTATTAATTCATTTATTAATTTGCACTTATATTTAGTTTTATTCATTCTTGTTTTTTTATTGCTAACCAGTTTATTTCTTGTGCAGCTTCTTGTAAAGCATTATAGGTTGCCATTTCTAGTTTTATTTTATCCTTTATAATAAATGGGACCAAAGGCTTAAAAAGGGAAGGCAGCGAATTGCACAACATTTATGTAAAACTGAGAGAGAGAGAGAGAGAGAGAGAGAGAGAGAGAGAGAGAGAGAGAGAGAGAGAGAGAGAGAGAGAGAGAGAGAGAGAGAGAGAGATCATGGCAGTTGGGCAAGTTGCGAGCGAGAGAGAGATCATTAGGCATAGATTAGATCGAGAGCATCCTTAAGTTTTTCTGCATGCAAAGTCGATAGAGAAATCAAATCTTGGGCATCAGATGGGTTGATGAGTTTTAGCTAGAATGAGGATCACATGTATAAGAGCAACCTTTCTTCATTTTTTTAGCAAGAGTTAATTAGGTGATATTATTTCTGTTGCGTCCTGAATATTTGCAGTGAAAGAGAGATATAAAATTTAGCGTGCTAGCTTTATATGAGAATCCAACACACAAACAAGTAGAAGAGATGGGTGCATTAATCACAAGAGACATTAGAATTTTTACGTGAAAACTCCTGAAAAAGAAAAAAATAATAATAGGGGTTGGCCCAGTTGAAATGAGTCCACTAGTATTGATGGTATTGGTGGTTGATTTTCAAATGAAGCCCATCCTCGAGGAGGGCGTTGGCTTAATGTAGCAAATATACACTGTATGTAATATAGTAGGAGAAGGCATAACAACTGTTCTTAAAAGAATGTTGATATGTTCATTTAATCAGTAGGATCATAGTCGATAGGCGACAGTGGTCGGAAGGACTATAGTCGGTGGGTTAGAAACATATTCGGTGAGTGACGAAGGACGAGAAGAAGTCTGACGTCGATCGATAACTGGGTAAAAGTCCAGCGGTAGTCGACAAAAGTTTGCTGGCGATGGTGCCAGGGTGGAGATTCAGCCTCAAAGCTCTTCTTTTCTTGATCCACTTTCTCCTCTCTTTCATGAGAAGAATGGGGGTCTATTTAAAATTTTTTTGGGAGTGACATTCTCCGTAAATATAGAGAAGATTGAGGGCATGTTGGGAGTGTTTAATGAATGGCTCATATTGATCCATTTGATCATGGAGCGTTTATTAAGCATTTTAGTGCCCAAATAATGTTAGAATCAAGCAATATTGGGCTAATTGATTTTTCTCATCGAGCCGCTCGAGTCGACTATAAGCATGTTACATTTAGAAATTGTTTGATCATCCAAATATGATTTGAACCTTCTAAATGCACTTCGGGTCTTTGATTTGGACCCATTTGGGCCCGGATCGAGTTGAATTTGGTGTCGTTGGGTTCGTCTTCTCAAGACGTTCAGTTCAACTATAAGTTTGACAAAATAGAAGTTTGAATGACCTTAGATCTAATTTTAAAAGTTCCTGACTTGAATATACTTTGAGATTCGTGCCCGTACAAGATAATTTATTGGTGATATATCAGTTGCCCTCCTATTTTTAGATGTTGAAGCCTGCAGAGTCTAAAAATATGTGTCTGAGTATTTCAAGTCATTACAATTATAAAATTATAATTTTGAGTAATTACAAAGCATGACCAGTCACTGGACATCAATGTGGACCTTCCCTCGATGTCGTGAACTTAGTAAAATACCTTTGATTATAAATTTAGATTGTCCTGGGATTTGCACATTGATTGGAGCAAAAAATATTAAAAAATTGTGCTCCAAAACTTTTGAGTTTGCTCAAAAATTTATGGTAGAAGCTTCATTTTATTCTAAAAGTGCCAAACTTGAGTTCAGAACATCAAAAAATGATTCATGGGACTCAAAAATGTGAAAATTGGGCTGTCCAGACCCAAAAATCGGGCCCAAATAAGACTTGGCAGCCGAACCGGCTGGCTAGCCACTGACAGCCCGGGCGGGCGGGCCACGCACACCTTATGCGTGAATGGGGGCACGTACAACGCTCCACTTTGTTGTTGTTTTTTTCAATGTTTGGCCTTTGGCATTCTGTAGGCGGGTTGAACGCCCGTTTGGCTTTCTGTCTCTATTTAGTGGGCCAAATGACTGAACCTAAGGTGGCATAATACCGCCTCTAATTTATTACTATATTTTAATTAATTTTAGTCCTTTAAAAATCTAATAAAAATATTATAAAATTCATAAAAAATTCAAAAAAATTTTAAAAAAATTTAGAAATGACTTTTCATATCTCCCTCCACTTTCTTGTAAATACCTCCTTAGGAAATGGAGGTGAGCATGCTCTCTTGTACCAAACCAAGTTTTTCTTTGGATTGGTAGCTCGAAGAATATTGGTGATGAGGCTATCCAACAATTTCATGAATGAAAGATATTATGAAGGCTAAAAATTATTGAGAAATTGATGTCGTAACCAATGTATCCAAAGTTACCCCATCCGTTCCTCATCAAAAAGAATGATAAGAGAAAATCATCCAAATCAATTGAAGATGTGGTATCTACTATTACTTCTAAGGCATTCATGGTGATTTGTAGGAAATTTCATCTTCCAAATGAAGTATTGATTATTGCTCCATAAAGATCTGACTAAACATGTGATCCCTCATCAGGATTCATAACAGTGTACAAGATGATAAACGTACAGGATTGAGGTTCCCCCAGCTCTTGAATTGCTAGATATTTTTAAGGAATGTGCCATTGTACTGCCTCAATTTTTGTGTAGAGCAGTAACGATATCCTAGGCTTGACTATATTTTTAGAGAATGTGAGGTGACACTGAAAATGAGCACTTATCTAGAATGTGAAAATTCACAAGTGATTCCCAAGGCCGTATCTCCTGCCTAGGTAACAAAAAATGGCTAGATTTTACGACGTGAGATCCTTCCAAAAATTGGGTGAGTTCATTCTTTTTTTTGAAGAATGAGTGGGAGCTTCCAGAAAAATGGGGGGAAATTAAAAGAACTTCCCCAATCATCCTACGTAAGAGAAGAAGAGATATTGAAACTCCTCAATTTTTTTTATACAAAAAGTCTTAGCGGGAGTTATGTTTTATTAGTTGATAGGTGGCATAGGAGAAACTTTTTAAAGTTGGACTTTTTATTCAAGCAGGAAGATCTCATGCGGCTCACTTGAAGAAATTAGAGAAGATTCATGAAATAAATCATGGTGTTTTTAACTATTCATCCAAAAATTCTCTAGAAGGAAAAAAGAAGAAGTTTCTTTTTCCTTGAAGAAAAGAAAATTAGATGACAAAATGATCTTGTCAAAGGACTGTGATAGCTGTAGAGAAATTGTACGTCATGTGTAAACCAATATTATTCCTTTTGATTCAAATAATGGGAGTCGACCTTTGAAGTTATCAATTTTTGAAGAGATTCTAAAGCATATTTGCACCGGACAACATCATGCTAATGAAATTGTGAGTTATCTCAGTCTTCCTTTTCTTCTCCATTTCTTCATAATTATTGACATACTTTTTTTTTTATTGTAGATGATCCAAAAGGCAGACTTGGAGTCTTGGTTTGAATGAATATTGGATGATTGGAATACTGAATTTGTAAAGGTTAAGCTTTTTAAAAGGAGAATATGAATGAAGACTGAAGATGAAGATGAAGATTGAATAAACATCAAGCTTGGAGAGCCAATTGGAGGAATGTAGAGCTAAGCAAGCAAGGATGTTCACATCTCTTTCTCTCCAAAATCGAAAAGCTAATCTCTCACATCACGAGTTGATTGAAGCTTGTGCAAAAATAACTCGGCAAAAGAAATCTTTGAAGACCCTTGCAATAGAGAAGAGCATCCTTCAGGTGGATACTGAAGCTCGTATTTAGGATATATCATTGAAGGCTATAGAAGAATTCAAGAAGTCTTCAACCTATCAGCAAGAAATCTAAGATCATATTAGAGAAGCTTATGAAAAGTTATTTAATGCTGAAGTGAAGGATCTGGAGTGTCATAGTTATGAAGAAGGCTTTGCTTGTGGTTTCCTGAAAGGAGTTCACTTAGTACAGTGGAAGACTAGTGTTAACATTAATGGACTGACTCTTAGCCAGGCATCAGAGAACTCTCCTTCAGCTTCATGTGATGATTGTATCGAGAGCGAGCTGAGAAAAATATCTTCATGTGATAATGAAGATGTATGAATATATGTAAAACTTTTTATTGTGAGATACTTTTGATAATATCCTTTTATCTTAGAGATTTTTGTATGCATATGAATATTTATCTTTATATAAGAAAATCTAAGTTTCTTATACATTTTATGTGCTTTAATTTACTACCCCCCAGTTAGAGTAATGATAATAGAAGAATTTATTCCTGATATAGCTTTGTCATTTATAGATATATGAATCTTTTGAGGCTTTTAGCCTTCTAAAATTTTTTACATATTTGTACCTTTTGAGGTTTTTCAGCTTTCTAAGGGCTTTTATGTGCATGTGCCTTTTGAGGCTTTTGAGCCTTCTATGGTCTTTGAATAAGTGGTGACTCTATAGACCATATGATCTCATAAAGTCCTTATAGTGAGGATCATGCCCCCACTAGCTTCCCTTCAGGGCTACCTTATGGGGAGGCTTTCTTTGGGTTATTTTTTAAAGCATAGTTTTGTATTAAAAATGTTAAAAAAATTTATAAGGGATATTTGACCCATCCGAGGTTGTTTGTCATAGCATTACTTGATGGCTTTAACCTGTGTCGATGAGGTCAAGAGAATCCACCAAGGATGTTTGACCTATCTAAGGTTGTTTGTCAGAGCATTATTTGATGATGTTAATTTGTATGAAAAAGGTTGAGAGAATCCATCAAGGATGATTGACCTATCCAAGGTTATTTGTCAAAGCGTTACTCGATGACATATACTGTGTAGAAAAGGTCGAGAAAATTCACCAATGATGTTTGACCTATTCTATGTTATTTATCAGAGCATTGCTCGATAATGTTAACCTGTGTGGAAGAGGTCAAGAGAATCCATCAAGGATGTTTAACCTATCCAAGGTTATTTATCAGAGTGTTGCTCGATGCTGTTAACCTATGTGGAAGAGGTTGAGAGAATCCACCAAGGATTTTTTACCTATCAAAGGTTGTTTGTTAAAGCGTTGCTCATTGACGTTAACCTATATGGAAGAGGTCGAGAGAATCCACTAAGAATGTTTGACCTATCTAAGATTATTTGTTAGAGTATTGCTTAATGACGTTAACCTGTGTGGAAGAGGTCAAGAGAATCCATCAAGATTGATTATGTCTTGATCGGGAGCGGGTGAATGCCGTGTCTATCCTAAATCAAAGGTGAAGAATATTTATTTTTTGATAGTTACTGCCTTTTTAAGGCCAAGATTGAGACATTGTCCAAGGAGTAGAAGTTCAGCTGGAGATTGTATAAAGCTTAAATTTTTTGAAAGCATCTTTGCATTTGTGAAAAAATAATTGACAGCGGCATTGCCTTAGATGTTGGAAAATATTGGAGGAAATTATCTTAGCACAGACACATTTCAGGTTATAGCCAAAGTTGCCCCTCAGTTTGGAATAAGGTTCCCATAGACAACGTCAAATTGTTGCATCTTGGAATATTTGTAGTAACAAAGATATATACAATTTAACATCCTAACTTTATATGAAAATCTAACACACAAATAAGTAGAAGAGATGGGTGTATCAATCGCAAGAGACACCATAATTTTTATGTGGAAACCCATAAAAAATGGGAAACCATGGGGCCTAGCCCAGTTAAAATAAGTCCACTAGTATTGCTGGTTGATTATAAATTATGCCCATCATCAGAGGAGGGCGCTAGCTTAATGTAGCAAATATACACTATATGTAACACAATACATAATAGGAGAATGGCATAACAACTATTCTCATAAGAATGTTGATATGTTCTTTTGATCAGTAGGATCGTAGTTAGTGGGTGATGGTGGTTGGTGTTGCAACTCAGACTTTCAAGATTATAATTTTGATGATAATAATTATTAATGGTTGCCTCGTTATTTCTCCTAATATATGTAGAGTATTTTTATTTGTGTGCTGACTAACATTTCAGGTACAACAGGCACCGTTCTTTGAAGATTCATGGCTCATGTTTGGGTAGAATAGGTTATGTTGAAAATGTTTGTAATTTTCATTTATTTATTTTTAACTTCTTGAGTCAAGTCCTGTAAGGGTGTAAGCTAGCCTGGTGACCGTATACACACTCACAAGGGGAGACAATTTAATGTTAAATATTTTAATTTCTTTATACATCGTACTGTACGATCTTGATCATACTGTACGATCTGATTTTATAGAAATCAATTAAAATATTTTATTTTTCTGAAATTTTTTTTTGAAATATAACTAAACGTACAGTACGAACACCATATCGTACTGGATGATATGTTATAATGAGAAACATCGTCATTTATTAAATTTGGCAAAAATTTGAATTTGAAAGTTGTTCTATTCGTACTGTATGAACCTAATCATATTATATGATACTTAAAATATTGCCTAATTTAGTCCTGTGATTAGTAAATCGAATCTACGTCTTTTTGATATTTGGATCGTACTGTACGATCAACAGAGATTATTTTGGTCTTCCCAGGATTCGTCCTGGATGAACTACACTTCGATTGAACTAATCGTACTGTATGATACTGCGATCACACAGTACTAACAGGTCAAATTCTGTACATCGTACTGGACGATCCTACGATCGTACTATATGACTTTGATAGATGAATTGAGTTTTTAGGGTTTTTTTAAGCCCTCTATTTAAGCTTTCTCATAAGACTTTGTATGAGTCTTTTGAGCATTCATTGAGTTATTTTCTTCTAAAGAAAGCTTGAAGAGAGAGCTTTGGGCTAGGGAGAGAAAGGGTGGAGTTTGTAAGAGAGGGAGAAGATCCTTGTGGGGTTCAAGGGAGTGTGAGATGGGGTTTTCACATGGTTGCTTCGGTGAACTTGCACCTGAGTTCCTCCAAGAGTCAAGGTTTATCTTGAGGGAAGCTTTGGGAAGAAGAAGACCACTTTGGTGTCAAAAGACCAGGCTACTCCGCCGCACCGGGGAAGGTGAAAGTGATTCCAGGTTCTCTGCCTCACCAGGAGGGTGAAAAGGAGTTTAGGTCCTCTGCCTCACCAGGAGGGTGAAAAGAAGTCAAGGTTCTCTGCCTATAAAAGGAGTACGGTCCTCTGCCGCACCAGGTTGGTGGAAGAGAGTTTGTAAGGGCTTCTCCGCCTAGCTGTGGGGGCTAAAAGAGAGACAATATAGTGATAGTGCAATACCCAGAGAGGAGGACTCTGGGGAGTGGACGTAGGTCATGGTTTGACCGAACTACTATAAATATGGTGTGCTTATTCTGATTTTTACTTTCGCACTTTATTTTCATGTATTTATTATCTATTATAACTGCTTGGTGAAAATCTGAGATCAATATTTTTGTTATGGTAATTAGAATATAATCACCATCTTTGTAATTGATTATAAATCATTAGCTTCCGTATTTGATGAGTTAAATCATCCAATTAAAACTTGAAAAATCTTTTAAATATTAGAACTCTTGGTGCATATCGAACTTTCAAGTGGTATCAGAGCGGTACTCGAAATAGTGTTTTAGAAAACGTAGAGGAAAATGATTAATGACACATTTTGGAAATAGAAATATTATAGAAGGTTATTCAATAACTCGTCTGCCACTTTTTAAAAATATTCCTTTTAATTTTTGGAAAATTCGCATGTCTATATTTTTACAATCCATTGACTTTAGGATGTGGCATATGATTGAATCTGGATATTCTATACCGTCACGTATTATTAATGGTGTGAAACATGATATTCCTTTTACTGAATGGAGTAGAGAAGAAAAAATTTATGCTCAATTGAATGCGAAATCCTTGAACTTCTTTTTCTGTGCTTTAACTTTTGAAGATTATATGATTGTTTCTACTTGTATCACTGGAAAGGAAGTTTGGGATAAACTATGCATGATATTTGAAGGTAGCAATGAAGTCAAACAATCTAAATTAAACGTATTATTACATGACTATGACCTTTTTTGCTTGAAATCTTATGAGACTATCTTAGACATGGATACTAAGTTTACTCAGATTGTGACATCATTGCATGCTTTAGGTAGAGAACTTTCAAACCTAGAAAAGGTCAATAAAATTCTACATTGTCTACCTGATAAATTTGATGCCAAAGTGACTGCTATATGTGAATCAAAATACTTGAATACTTATTCTATTGATAATCTGATCGGTTCACTCATTGCCTACGAGCAAAATGTGAGTCAAAGACTTTTAGATGCAGGTGATGAAAATGTTATAGTGCTAAAAGTAAACGACTCATGTAAAAATGGCTTAGAAAGTGATGAGAATGAGAAAATGACATTAATAACGAGCCAATTTAAAGGTCTGCTGAAGCATAAGCACAAGCATGAACAAAAGTGGAGCAAAGGTAAAAATAAAAAAATATGATAAGTTTGCTTCTGACATAATTTGTTTTGGGTGTAGGAAACCTAGACATTTTAAAAATGAATGCCCTAATCTTAAGAAACACCTTGTAAAGAAAAAGAGTGAGGATAAGCCAATTACAATAAAGGGAAATGAAAAGAAGCAAAAGATCTCCTAAGCAGACTTAGCTTTTGAATCATCAGAACAGGAGAAAGATGATGAGGTAACAAACTTATGCTAAATCGTCAAGGTTTCGATTGGTAATTCTGATCAGGTATAAGTATGTTGAGGTTTGTTTGTGTGTTTGGTTTATGTGTGTTGTGTGTTTGTTTATCTATTTTGTGTGTTTGATTTTTATTATGTTTTAAGCATGATTTTATATTTTAGTTTCTTTTTGTATGTTATTATTTTCTTTTGCATGTAGTTTATTTTATGTTTTGCATTATATCTCTTCTTTTTGATAATGTCAAAGGGGAAGAATATATTGTGGTTGGTTGCATTTGTGGTTTAGTTTTTTTAAAATTTTTTGTTATTTAGTTTTTAATATTTTATGTTATTTAGTTTTTAAAATATTTATTTGTTTTTAAAAATAAATAACATTAAAAAAATGCTTACCCCTACTTTTTAATATAATTCTCTTAGTGTGGGGGAGATTAGGAGAAAATATTTTTAGTTTGCACATTCAACCAATAATATTTGTCATCATAAAAAATAGGGAGATTATTACAACTCGGACTTCCGAGATTATAATTTTGATGATCATAATTATTAATGGTTGCCTCGTTATTTCTCCTAATATATGTAGTGTATTTCTGTTTGTGTGCTGACTAAAATTTTAGGTACAACAGGCACCGTTCTTTGAAGATTCATGGCTCAAGTTTGGGTAGAATAGGTTACGTTGAAAAAGTTTGTAATTTTTATTTATTTATTTTTAACTTCTTGAGTCAAGTGCTATAAGGGTGTATGCTAGCCTGGTGACCGTACACATACACACAAGGAGAGAAAATTTAATGTTAAATATTTTAATTTTTCTGTACATCATACTGTACGATCTTGATCATACTGTATGAATTGGTTTTATAGAAATTAATAAAAATATTTTATTTTTTTGGAAAAATTATTTTTGAAATATAAGTAAACATATAGTACGAACACCATATCGTACTGGGCGATATGTTATAATTAGAAACCCCATCATTTATTAAATTAGGCAAAAATTTAATTTTGAAAAGTTGTTCTATTTGTACTGTACGAACCTAATCGTACTGTATAATATTTAAAATATTGCCTAATTTAATCATGTGATTAGTCAATCGAATCTGCGTATTTTTGATATTTGGATCGTACTGTACGAACTGGATCGTACTGTACGATCAACATAGATGATTTTGATCGTCCCAGGATTCGTTGTGGATGAACTGCACTTCGATTGAACTAATCGTGCTGTACGATACTGTGATCGTACAGTACTAACAGGTCAAATTCTGCACATCGTACTGGATGATCCTGCGATCGTACTGTACAATCTTTGACGAATGAATTGGATTTTTAGGACTTTTTGAAGCCCACTATTTAAGCTTTCTCATAAGACTTTGTATGAGTCTTTTGAGCATTCATTGAGTTATTTTCTTCTAAAGAAAGCTTGAAGAGAGAGCTTTGGGCTAGGAAGAGAAAGGGTGGAGTTTGTAAGAGAGGGAGAAGATCCTTATGGGCTTCAAGGGAGTGTGAGAGGGGGTTTTCACACGGTTGCTTCGGTGAACTTGCACCTGAGTTCCTCCAAGAGTCAAGGTTTTTCTTAAGGGAAGCTTTGGGAAGAAGAAGACCTCTTTGGTGTCAAAAGACCCGGCTACTCAACACACTGGAGAAGGTGAAAGTGATTCCAGGTTCTCTGCCTCACCAGGAGGGTGAAAAGGAGTTTAGGTCCTCTGCCTCACCAGGAGGGTAAAAAGAAGTCAAGGTTCTCTGCCTGTGAAAGGAGTACGGTCCTCTGCCGCACCGGGTTGGTGGAAGAGAGTTTGTAAGGGTTTCTCCGCCTAGCTGTGGGGGCTAAAGGAGAGACACTATAGTGATAGTGCAATACCCGGAGAGGAGGACTCCGGGGAGTGGATGTAGGTCATGGTTTGACCAAACCACTATAAATCTAGTGTGCTCATTCTGATTTTTACTTTCGTAGTTTATTTTGATGCATTTTATTTTCTATTGTAACTGCTTGGTGAAAATATGAGATCAATATTTTTATTATGGTAATTAGAATATAATCACCATCTTTGTAATTGATTACAAATCATTAGCTTCCGCATTTGATGAGTTAAATCATCCAATTAAAACTTAAATTTTTTTTTAAATATTAGAACTCTTGGCGTATATCGATGTTGCAAATCTGGTTTTGATGATGACAAATATGTTTCCAGTGTGTTTTTCTTGGCTAATCAGTTTCAGGCACAAAAGACCGCAAGCTACTCAAGCCAACTCAAGATCAGGTCCAAGTGTGTCAAATGTATGATTTTTTCTTTTATTGAGTCAATTATAATGTAACTGATTCCCTAGCTAAGTAACCTTGCACACACACACTCAGGGAGAGAGATTGAGTGAATTAGAGTTTCTGTTAAAATTTTGTTCAGATCGTCCTGGACGATAGTATCATCGTCCTGGACGATAGTATCATCGTCCTGGACGATCCAGTTAAAATAGAAACCCTAATTAGGGCGACTGAGTTAAGAGGGTCTGATTAAGCAGATCGTCCTGGACGATCTTTGGATCGTACGGGACGATATGCTCAAATCAGAAATTTCCAGCCGCCAGATTAAGTTAGGCAAGTTTTATTTTAAGTATTTTGGTCTGATCGTCCCGGACGATACGTGTATCGTCCTGGACGATGCACTACAATCATGCCTAAATTAGTCTGGTAATTAAGGAAAGCAATTAATATTTAATTGATACGATCACATCGTCCTGGACGATCGCAGGATCGTCCCGGACGATCGTGATCGTCTTGTGCATTTCAGCTGTACGTCCAGAACTATGTACAGGACGATTTGGGGCCTTTTTGAACTAATCGTACCGGACGATTACCCTATCGTACGGGACGATCAAGTCATTTTTTGGTCGTCCAGCATAGATTTCTCTGGACGACCCGAATTGTCTTCTGGACGATTTCCTTCAATTTGAACTAATCGTCCCGGACGATCGCAGGATCGTACGGGACGATATGAACAACTTTTTCTACTGATCGTCCAGAAGAGCCAGATCGTCCAGGCTGAAACAGCTGAATTTGAACTGATCGTACAGGACGATCTTGGCCGACAAGTTGAGATTTAGGGCAAGTTTTAAGCCCTCCTTTAAAAGAACTTTTTCCTAGATTTGGAAAAATCTTTTGCTGCCTTCCTTCCCTGAGAAATCCTAGAGAGAGAGAGAGTTGGGAGAGAGAGAAGAGATCTTGTGAGGGGGAGTTAGTGAGGGATTCACTAAGGTTGCTCCAAGCACGGATCAGAGTCGTCTTCTCCGCTCGTCGTCTGTCGTCTAGTCGGTGTTCTTCGTGGAAGGATCGTTCGCAAGAAGATCCGGGTTCTCTGCCCGCTTCAGGAGGAAGCGAAAGGAGTTCGTGGGTTCTCTGCCCGCTTCAGGTGGAAGCAAAAGGAGTTCGAAGGTTCTCTGCCTGCTTCAGGAGGAAGCGAAAGGAGGTCGGGTTCTCTGCCTCACCGTGTGGTGAAAAGGAGGTGTTTTGTACAGGCTTCTCCGCCTTGCTGTGGGAGCAAAAGGAGAGTCACTTTCGTTTAGTGCAATACCCGGAGGGGAGGCTCCGGGGAGTGGACGTAGGTCAAGTTGACCGAACCACTATAAAATCTAGTTTGTTTTTCTGATTCAGTTTTTGCATTTTACTTTTCAATATAAACTGCTTGGGTGAATATCGTTGGTTGATCTTTTCGTTATTGTTTACTTGTTTCCGCTGCTAAGTATCGAAAAGATTTTTGTAGTTATTGTGAAATTTTTAAATAACCAATTCACCCCCCCTCTTGGTTAGCCTCGGGACTAGTTCACTAGGGCTTAACATCCCTATCGAACTTTCAAGTGGTATCAGAGCGGGATTCAAAATTTCTGTTTAAAAACTTTTGAATTTGATCCATGGCTAATTGTAACAATCGTAATACTGCTGAAGGTTATTCTATAACGAGACCACCGTTGTTTGATAACATTCCATTTGATTTTTGGAAAACACGCATGTCTACTTTTCTTCAGTCTATTGATTATCGCATGTGGATGTTAGTTAAGGACGGATACGAACCACCTTTTCGAATGGTTAACAATGTGAAAACTGAATTGCCGTTTGCTGATTGGACGTTTGATGATCGTGATTTAGCACAGTTAAATGCCAAATGTTTGAACTGTTTCTTTTGTGCTTTAAAATCTGAGGACTATATGCGTGTTTCTACTTGTACAACGGGAAAAGAGATTTGGGATAGATTATGTATAACATATGAAGGTACAACTGAAGTCAAACAATCTAGGTTAAACATCTTGTTACATGATTACGAACTTTTTCGCATGAAACCTAGTGAGACTATTTCAGAAATGTACACAAGGTTCACTCAGATTGTTACCTCTTTGCATGCTTTAGGTAGAGAACTTACCAACTACGAAAGAGTGAACAAGATTCTTAGATGTTTGCCTGCTTCTTATGATGCTAAGATTACTGCTATTACTGAATCCAAAGATTTAAATACTTACTCTATTAACAGCTTACTTGGATCACTCATTGCTTACGAGCAAGGGGTGAACCAAAGGCAACTTGATGCAGGTGAACGCAAGAAAGAGAAGACCGTGGCACTAAAGGCCAAGGATTCAGATGCTAGCTCTTCCGGGTCTGATAGCGATGATGTTGCCTTAATCACAAGGCAATTTAAAAGCTTTCTAAGGAAGAAACATAAGAACTATCAGAAGTGGAACAAGGGTAAGTCCAATAAAAACTTTAAGGGTTCATCTGAATCGGTTTGTTTTGAATGCAGGAAGCCCGGACACATTAAGGCTGATTGTCCGACACTTAAAGCTCATCCAAGCAAGGAGAAGGGTGAGGAGAAACTAAAGTTCAGAAAGGACAAGAAGCGGATTCAGAAGGCGTTCTGGGCAGACTCTGCATCCGACTCTTCTGAGACTGAAGCTGAAGAGGAGGAAACAAACTTGTGTTTGATGGCTGATGATCACCCTGGTCAGTCCGACCAGGAAGAGGTATGTGAGCTTACTTACGATCAGTTATTTGAAGTTTCTGAAAAGATTCATACATCATATAGGAAGCTTAAGAAAACCCATACTAGTTTGAAACTAGATTATCTGACTTTGCAAAAAGAGCATGAAGTGTTGATTAAGGACCATTCCACCATTGATAGTAATCACATGTCTTTACTAGATGAGTTTGATGAACTGAATAAAAAGCATTCTGATTTAATTGTTGAGCATAACTTGTTAAAAACAGCGCATGTTGAATTAGAACTTGCTTTTAAGAAAGTGAATGATTTGGCATCTGAGTTAGAAAGTATTGAAAGTGCAAAAACGTTTGAAATTGGAAGTTTAAACAAACACATTGAGTTTTTGAAAGTGAAAATCAGTTCTTTTGAAAATAACAAAACACCGCCTACTTTTGAACAATTTTATGCACCGCCACCTTTTAAAAATTCTGTTGCAAGTTCTTCAAAGCATGTTTCATACACTACTAGGAAGAGGCACTATCACTCACGACGTTTAGTTAATCCTTTTCCTGGTGTTAGATGTTTTTCATGTGGCATGTTAGGACACATATCACACACTTGTACTGTTCACCGTAGTACACATTGGGTGTGGAGACCCAAACTGCCTGTTGCACAGCACAGCACGCATGCATCGCATTCTTCTTTTCATAAGATGGAACCCAAACCTGTTTGGGTTCCTAAGACTGACATTTGATGATTTTGTAGGTGTGCTCTCACACAAGACCTCGTGAGAGCATGTGGTACCTGGACAGCGGATGTTCTAGACATATGACTGGAGATGCAAATCAGTTCATTTCGCTGGAGGCCAGAGCTGGAGGCAAGGTTACACTTGGAGATAACACCACCAGGAAGGTGGTAGGCACAGGTATAATTGGTGATTCAAAGAACTTTATGATTGATAATGTTTTGCTTGTAGATGGACTGAAACACAACCTGCTGAGCATCAGTCAACTCTGCGACAAGGGATACAGCATCAAATTCCTGCCCACTGGCTGCATTTTAAGCTTAAATGATGAAGTTGTTTTGCAGGGGCAAAGGATCAACAACGTCTATAAGCTGGATGTAAGTAGCATCAAATCTGATAATTCAATTTGCTTAAAAACTGCTGCTGATGAGTCTTGGTTATGACATAGGAGATTGTGTCATGCCAGTATGAAAACCCTTAGGAGAGTCACCCAAAAGGACTTAGTTAGAGGTGTGCCCAAGCTTAAGTTCACTAAGGATCACCTGTGTGATGCCTGTCAGTTGGGGAAGCAAGTCCAGTCCTCTTTTCACTCTGTTAAGGACATTAGCACCTCTAGACCTTTAGAAGTTCTTCACATGGACCTCTTTGGACCCATTAGCACTGCCAGCTTAGGGGGGAGAGTCTATGGTTTTGTGATTGTTGATGATTATTCAAGGTTCACTTGGGTTAAGTTTTTGTCACACAAATCTGAGTCATTTGATGAGTTTAGATCTTTCTCTACTTGGATTCAGAAGAAGTTAGGATGTGAGATTATTACCATCCATAGTGATCACGGAGGGGAGTTTGAAAATGAAAGATTTGAAAGTTTTTGTGAGAATCATGGGATTAGTCACAATTTTTCAGCTCCTAGGACCCCTCAGCAGAACGGGGTAGCTGAAAGGAAGAACAGGACCTTAGTGGAAGCCGCTAGAGCCATGCTTGCCGAGTATTCACTTCCAAAATACTTTTGGGCTGAAGCGGTGAACACTGCCTGTTATGTGCTGAATAGGGTGAATGTGAGAGTCAAACTGAACAAGACACCTTATGAGATCATTAAGGGTAGAACACCAAATCTGTCCCACCTCCATGTCTTTGGCTGTAAGGTTTTCATTCTAAACAACGGGAAGTCACCCTTAGGAAAATTTGACCCCAAATCTGATGAAGGAGTGTTCTTAGGATATTCAAGTGTGGGGAAATCCTTTAGGGTGTTCAATAGGAGGACTTTGGTGGTGGAAGAAACAACCCATGTAGTGTTTGATGAATCTGATCCTAAGGAGTCTAGATCTGAAGTAGAAGATGAAGAGATTGTTGAGGTTACCCAAGGAGTTGGAAATACAAATTTGGAGGAAAGGGTAGAACCTCAAACCACTTTGCCTAGAGATTGGAGATATTCTTCGAGTCATCCTAAAGAACTGATCTTAGGAGACCCTTCTGAAGGTGTTAGGACTAGGCATGGACTTAGGAAGGAAGTAAACCATTCTGCCTTTATCTCAATGACTGAACCCACCAACATCAATCAAGCCTTGTCGGATGAGTTTTGGATTTTAGCTATGCAGGAAGAATTGAATCAATTTGTAAGGAATGATGTTTGGGAGTTAGTAGAAAGACCTAGAAACCAAAGTATTGTGGGAACCAAGTGGGTCTTTAAGAATAAGATGAATGATTCTGGTGTGGTGGTGAGAAATAAGGCAAGATTGGTGGCAAAGGGGTATAATCAGATAGAAGGGATAGATTTTGAGGAAACTTTTGCCCCTGTAGCTAGATTGGAAGCCATTAGAGTGCTACTAGCCTTTGCCTGTTACAAGGGATTTAAGCTGTTTCAAATGGATGTCAAGAGTACCTTTTTAAATGGGGTAATTAAAGAAGATGTTTTTGTAGAACAACCCCCAGGTTTTGAGAGTTCCCAATATCCAAGTCATGTCTATAAATTAAAAAAGGCCTTATATGGATTGAAACAGGCACCGAGAGCTTGGTATGAGAGGCTTAGCACATTCCTGTTAGAAAGAGAGTTTGTTAAGGGGAGCGTAAACACCACCCTTTTTCTGAGGAGATTAGGAGATGACTTACTCATTGTCCAGATTTATGTTGATGATATAATTTTTGGATCTTCTGATAAATATTTATGTGATGAGTTTTCCAAAACAATGAGTAAGGAGTTTGAGATGAGTATGATGGGAGAATTGTCCTACTTTTTGGGGTTTAGCATAAGGCAAACAGATGATGGAACTTTTCTCAATCAATCAAAATACACTAAGGACATTTTGAAGAAATATGAAATGGACAAAGCAAAGCCAATCAATACTCCCATGCCCTCCTCAGTTCAGTTAGATAAGGATTCAAATGGAAAATCTGTTGATCAGAAGAAGTATAGAGGGATAATAGGTTCACTGCTTTACCTGACTGCTAGCCGACCCGATATCATGTTTAGTGTCTGTCTTTGTGCTAGGTTTCAGGCTGATCCTAAAGAGTCCCACCTGACTGCTGTTAAGAGAATTCTTAGATATCTTTTAGGGACCCCAAACCTAGGAATTTGGTACCCTAGGCACAGCACCTCTTTTGAGATCATTGGATATTCTGACTCTGACTTTGCGGGGTGTAGGGTGGATAGGAAGAGTACCTCTGGGACTTATCAATTCATAGGACAGTCGTTAGTCTCCTGGTCCAGTAGAAAACAGAACTCAGTTGCACTTTCCACTGCTGAAGCTGAGTACATTGCCTTAGGAAGTTGTGTGGCCCAAGTTCTTTGGTTGAAACAACAAGTCTTGGATTTAGGAGTACCCGTTGGCACAATTTCTATTCTGTGTGATAATACCAGTGCCATCTGTATCTCTAAGAATCCAATCCAACATTCTAGGACCAAACACATTGACATTAGGCATCACTTCATTAGGGACCATGTTACAAAAGGGGACATTGAGCTACATCATGTAGCAACTGAAAATCAGCTGGCTGACATATTCACTAAACCACTGGCCTTTGACTCATTCAGCATTTTGAGAACCAGATTAGGAGTGATTGATATAAATGCTTGATTCTGATGACTGCTGATGTATTATCTTTCTGATTGGTATTCTGATTTCTGTTAGTTAGGTTTAGTTTTTTGATTTCTGATTTCTATTAGTTAGTTTTTGGCTTTGATTATTTACTTTCAGTTGATTTTATGTTTTTGCTGATTTCTGTTTTAGCCTTATTGTTAGTTTGATTTGAGTATTTACTCTGATATGATTTTATATTTTTTTATTCACTGGTTCATATCTTGCACTTATTGTTTTATGCTTTTCAAGATCTGATCACCGCTCACTACTTCTGGTGATCTGAATTTTTGACTGAGAGTTTTTACCTTGGTTTGGTTTGGAAGCTGATAAGCAGTGATTGACTTCGCTGAATCTGTTAAAGGGGAGAAACATTGATAATTGTTTCTCTTCCTCTAACTCCTTTTCTGGTGTGTAGTTTCTTTTGAATAAAAATCCTTTTCAAAATTAAAATGTTAGTTTTTGAAATAGAGATTATTTTATCTTCCTACAGTAATCTGCCTCATATCAATAGTGTTTTTCAAAGTCTTGAGTCATTAGTTTGATTTTCTAAATCAAGTGATTGCATTTATCATATGTTGTATGGATTTTGTTTTGTGAATCGTTCTTCCTTACTGCGGAGAGTCATCTCCTATGTCTGGAAGATAATCTCACAGCTGAGACTCTTTAATGATTATGAAAAGGAGAAAGCTTATAAAAGATGCGCAGTGCGCCAGATAATTTGAAAAAGAGGCATAAAATGAGCCCAAAACTAAAAAGATGCAAAATTGCCAAGTTGGATACACAAAGTGTATCAAAAATTAAAAGATGCGCAAAGCGCCAATCAATTTGAAAAAGAGGCACAAAATGAGCCCAACACAAGCTTTCTTTCCTTTCAGATTATTAAATGTCTTAGAGAAATCTGTGCGCCACTTAATATTTTCAAAAGCTTGAGTTTTGAAAATCCCGATTTCTGATTTTTTACTTTGTAACACTATTATATCAGATATTTTTCTGGAACGAGGCTTGAAAGGATTTCTTTTCAAATCTAATGTCTTTTATTCTGAATCGGATTTTTGTTTTGAAAGAGGTTTGCATCGATAAGGTGCCCGGGGTCAGAGTTACGAAAGTTGATTATTTCCAACCTTTTTGGATTTCAGCGCTGTCAATCGTCCTGTCATTGGTTTTTGAATCTAAAATCAAGGAAAATTCTGATTTTCCTGTTTTGTTGTTGTTCTGTGTATGTTTTATTTTATATTTTATTTCCGTGTTATGTTTTTCCCTCCTCCTTTTTGTGATGTCAAAAGGGGGAGTCAGTTGTAGTCTTGTCTGTTTCTATTTTCTGAGTCATGTTTTCTGTATTGTTTGAGCTGTTAAACGAAAATTTAAAAAATGTGTGTTTTGTTTGATTTCTTAGTTTCATTTTATTTTCATCTTAGTTTCATTTATTTTCAGACTACTTTATAAATGTTTGCCATCATCAAAAAGGGGGAGATTGTTGCAAATCTGGTTTTGATGATGACAAACATGTTTCCAGTGTGTTTTTCTTGGCTAATCAGTTTCAGGCACAAAAGATCGCAAGCTACTCAAGCCAACTCAAGATCGGGTCCAAGTGTGTCAAATGTATGATTTTTTCTTTTATTGAGTCAATTGTAATGTAACTGATTCCCTAGCTAAGTAACCTTGCACACACACACTCAGGGAGAGAGATTGAGTGAATTAGAGTTTCTGTTAAAATTTTGTTCAGATCGTCCTGGACGATAGTATCATCGTCCTGGACGATCCAGTTAAAACAGAAACCCTAATTAGGGCGACTGAGTTAAGAGGGTCTGATTAAGCAGATCGTCCTGGACGATCTTTGGATCGTACGAGACGATATGCTCAAATCAGAAATTTCCAGCCGCCAGATTAAGTTAGGCAAGTTTTATTTTAAGTATTTTGGTCTGATCGTCCCGGACGATACGTGTATCGTCCTGGACGATGCACTACAATCATGCCTAAATTAGTCTGGTAATTAAGGAAAGCAATTAATGTTTAATTGATACGATCACATCGTCCTGGACGATCGCAGGATCGTCCCGGACGATCGTGATCGTCTTGTGCATTTCAGCTGTACGTCCAGAACTATGTACAGGACAATTTGGGGCCTTTTTGAACTAATCGTACCGGACGATTACCCTATCGTACGGGACGATCAAGTCATTTTTTGGTCGTCCAGCACAGATTTCTCTGGACGACCCGAACTGTCTTCTGGACGATTTCCTTCAATTTGAACTAATCGTCCCGGACGATCGCAGGATCGTACGGGACGATATGAACAACTTTTTCTACTGATCGTCCAGAAGAGCCAGATCGTCCAGGCTGAAACAGCTGAATTTGAACTGATCGTACAGGACGATCTACCGATCGTCCTGGACGATCTTGGCCGACAAGTTGAGATTTAGGGCAAGTTTTAAGCCCTCCTTTAAAAGAACTTTTTCCTAGATTTGGAAAAATCTTTTGCTGCCTTCCTTCCCTGAGAAATCCTAGAGAGAGAGAGAGTTGGGAGAGAGAGAAGAGATCTTGTGAGGGGGAGTTAGTGAGGGATTCACTAAGGTTGCTCCAAGCACGGATCAGAGTCGTCTTCTCCGCTCGTCGTCTGTCGTCTAGTCGGTGTTCTTCGTGGAAGGATCGTTCGCAAGAAGATCCGGGTTCTCTGCCCGCTTCAGGAGGAAGCGAAAGGAGTTCGTGGGTTCTCTGCCCGCTTCAGGTGGAAGCAAAAGGAGTTCGAAGGTTCTCTGCCTGCTTCAGGAGGAAGCGAAAGGAGGTCGGGTTCTCTGCCTCACCGTGTGGTGAAAAGGAGGTGTTTTGTACAGGCTTCTCCGCCTTGCTGTGGGAGCAAAAGGAGAGTCACTTTCGTTTAGTGTAATACCCGGAGGGGAGGCTCCGGGGAGTGGACGTAGGTCAAGTTGACCGAACCACTATAAAATCTGGTTTGTTTTTCTGATTCAGTTTTTGTATTTTACTTTTCAATATAAACTGCTTGGGTGAATATCGTTGGTTGATCTTTTCGTTATTGTTTACTTGTTTCCGCTGCTAAGTATCGAAAAGATTTTTGTAGTTATCGTGAAATTTTTAAATAACCAATTCACCCCCCCTCTTGGTTAGCCTCGGGACTAGTTCACTAGGGCTTAACATCCCTATCGAACTTTCAAGTGGTATCAGAGCGGGATTCAAAATTTCTGTTTAAAAACTTTTGAATTTGATCCATGGCTAACTGTAACACTCGTAATACTGCTGAAGGTTATTCTATAACGAGACCACCGTTGTTTGATAACATTCCATTTGATTTTTGGAAAACACGCATGTCTACTTTTCTTCAGTCTATTGATTATCGCATGTGGATGTTAGTTAAGGACGGATACGAACCACCTTTTCGAATGGTTAACAATGTGAAAACTGAATTGCCGTTTGCTGATTGGACGTTTGATGATCGTGATTTAGCACAGTTAAATGCCAAATGTTTGAACTGTTTCTTTTGTGCTTTAAAATCTGAGGACTATATGCGTGTTTCTACTTGTACAACGGGAAAAGAGATTTGGGATTGATTATGTATAACATATGAAGGTACAACTGAAGTCAAACAATCTAGGTTAAACATCTTGTTACATGATTACGAACTTTTTCGCATGAAACCTAGTGAGACTATTTCAGAAATGTACACAAGGTTCACTCAGATTGTTACCTCTTTGCATGCTTTAGGTAGAGAACTTACCAACTACGAAAGAGTGAACAAGATTCTTAGATGTTTGCCTGCTTCTTATGATGCTAAGATTACTGCTATTACTGAATCCAAAGATTTAAATACTTACTCTATTAACAGCTTACTTGGATCACTCATTGCTTACGAGCAAGGGGTGAACCAAAGGCAACTTGATGCAGGTGAACGCAAGAAAGAGAAGACCGTGGCACTAAAGGCCAAGGATTCAGATGCTAGCTCTTCCGGGTCTGATAGCGATGATGTTGCCTTAATCACAAGGCAATTTAAAAGCTTTCTAAGGAAGAAACATAAGAACTATCAGAAGTGGAACAAGGGTAAGTCCAATAAAAACTTTAAGGGTTCATCTGAATCGGTTTGTTTTGAATGCAGGAAGCCCGGACACATTAAGGCTGATTGTCCGACACTTAAAGCTCATCCAAGCAAGGAGAAGGGTGAGGAGAAACTAAAGTTCAGAAAGGACAAGAAGCGGATTCAGAAGGCGTTCTGGGCAGACTCTGCATCCGACTCTTCTGAGACTGAAGCTGAAGAGGAGGAAACAAACTTGTGTTTGATGGCTGATGATCACCCTGGTCAGTCCGACCAGGAAGAGGTATGTGAGCTTACTTACGATCAGTTATTTGAAGTTTCTGAAAAGATTCATACATCATATAGGAAGCTTAAGAAAACCCATACTAGTTTGAAACTAGATTATCTGACTTTGCAAAAAGAGCATGAAGTGTTGATTAAGGACCATTCCACCATTGATAGTAATCACATGTCTTTACTAGATGAGTTTGATGAACTGAATAAAAAGCATTCTGATTTAATTGTTGAGCATAACTTATTAAAAACAGCGCATGTTGAATTAGAACTTGCTTTTAAGAAAGTGAATGATTTGGCATCTGAGTTAGAAAGTATTGAAAGTGCAAAAACGTTTGAAATTGGAAGTTTAAACAAACACATTGAGTTTTTGAAAGTGAAAATCAGTTCTTTTGAAAATAACAAAACACCGCCTACTTTTGAACAATTTTATGCACCGCCACCTTTTAAAAATTCTGTTGCAAGTTCTTCAAAGCATGTTTCATACACTACTAGGAAGAGGCACTATCACTCACGACGTTTAGTTAATCCTTTTCCTGGTGTTAGATGTTTTTCATGTGGCATGTTAGGACACATATCACACACTTGTACTGTTCACCGTAGTACACATTGGGTGTGGAGACCCAAACTGCCTGTTGCACAGCACAGCACGCATGCATCGCATTCTTCTTTTCATAAGATGGAACCCAAACCTGTTTGGGTTCCTAAGACTGACATTTGATGATTTTGTAGGTGTGCTCTCACACAAGACCTCGTGAGAGCATGTGGTACCTGGACAGCGAATGTTCTAGACATATGACTGGAGATGCAAATCAGTTCATTTCGCTGGAGGCCAGAGCTGGAGGCAAGGTTACACTTGGAGATAACACCACCAGGAAGGTGGTAGGCACAGGTATAATTGGTGATTCAAAGAACTTTATGATTGATAATGTTTTGCTTGTAGATGGACTGAAACACAACCTGCTGAGCATCAGTCAACTCTGCGACAAGGGATACAGCATCAAATTCCTGCCCACTGGCTGCATTTTAAGCTTAAATGATGAAGTTGTTTTGCAGGGGCAAAGGATCAACAACGTCTATAAGCTGGATGTAAGTAGCATCAAATCTGATAATTCAATTTGCTTAAAAACTGCTGCTGATGAGTCTTGGTTATGACATAGGAGATTGTGTCATGCCAGTATGAAAACCCTTAGGAGAGTCACCCAAAAGGACTTAGTTAGAGGTGTGCCCAAGCTTAAGTTCACTAAGGATCACCTGTGTGATGCCTGTCAGTTGGGGAAGCAAGTCCAGTCCTCTTTTCACTCTGTTAAGGACATTAGCACCTCTAGACCTTTAGAAGTTCTTCACATGGACCTCTTTGGACCCATTAGCACTGCCAGCTTAGGGGGGAGAGTCTATGGTTTTGTGATTGTTGATGATTATTCAAGGTTCACTTGGGTTAAGTTTTTGTCACACAAATCTGAGTTATTTGATGAGTTTAGATCTTTCTCTACTTGGATTCAGAAGAAGTTAGGATGTGAGATTATTACCATCCATAGTGATCACGGAGGGGAGTTTGAAAATGAAAGATTTGAAAGTTTTTGTGAGAATCATGGGATTAGTCACAATTTTTCAGCTCCTAGGACCCCTCAGCAGAACGGGGTAGCTGAAAGGAAGAACAGGACCTTAGTGGAAGCCGCTAGAGCCATGCTTGCCGAGTATTCACTTCCAAAATACTTTTGGGCTGAAGCGGTGAACACTGCCTGTTATGTGCTGAATAGGGTGAATGTGAGAGTCAAACTGAACAAGACACCTTATGAGATCATTAAGGGTAGAACACCAAATCTGTCCCACCTCCATGTCTTTGGCTGTAAGGTTTTCATTCTAAACAACGGGAAGTCACCCTTAGGAAAATTTGACCCCAAATCTGATGAAGGAGTGTTCTTAGGATATTCAAGTGTGGGGAAATCCTTTAGGGTGTTCAATAGGAGGACTTTGGTGGTGGAAGAAACAACCCATGTAGTGTTTGATGAATCTGATCCTAAGGAGTCTAGATCTGAAGTAGAAGATGAAGAGATTGTTGAGGTTACCCAAGGAGTTGGAAATACAAATTTGGAGGAAAGGGTAGAACCTCAAACCACTTTGCCTAGAGATTGGAGATATTCTTCGAGTCATCCTAAAGAACTGATCTTAGGAGACCCTTCTGAAGGTGTTAGGACTAGGCATGGACTTAGGAAGGAAGTAAACCATTCTGCCTTTATCTCAATGACTGAACCCACCAACATCAATCAAGCCTTGTCGGATGAGTTTTGGATTTTAGCTATGCAGGAAGAATTGAATCAATTTGTAAGGAATGATGTTTGGGAGTTAGTAGAAAGACCTAGAAACCAAAGTATTGTGGGAACCAAGTGGGTCTTTAAGAATAAGATGAATGATTCTGGTGTGGTGGTGAGAAATAAGGCAAGATTGGTGGCAAAGGGGTATAATCAGATAGAAGGGATAGATTTTGAGGAAACTTTTGCCCCTGTAGCTAGATTGGAAGCCATTAGAGTGCTACTAGCCTTTGCCTGTTACAAGGGATTTAAGCTGTTTCAAATGGATGTCAAGAGTACCTTTTTAAATGGGGTAATTAAAGAAGATGTTTTTGTAGAACAACCCCCAGGTTTTGAGAGTTCCCAATATCCAAGTCATGTCTATAAATTAAAAAAGGCCTTATATGGATTGAAACAGGCACCGAGAGCTTGGTATGAGAGGCTTAGCACATTCCTGTTAGAAAGAGAGTTTGTTAAGGGGAGCGTAAACACCACCCTTTTTCTGAGGAGATTAGGAGATGACTTACTCATTGTCCAGATTTATGTTGATGATATAATTTTTGGATCTTCTGATAAATATTTATGTGATGAGTTTTCCAAAACAATGAGTAAGGAGTTTGAGATGAGTATGATGGGAGAATTGTCCTACTTTTTGGGGTTTAGCATAAGGCAAACAGATGATGGAACTTTTCTCAATCAATCAAAATACACTAAGGACATTTTGAAGAAATATGAAATGGACAAAGCAAAGCCAATCAATACTCCCATGCCCTCCTCAGTTCAGTTAGATAAGGATTCAAATGGAAAATCTGTTGATCAAAAGAAGTATAGAGGGATAATAGGTTCACTGCTTTACCTGACTGCTAGCCGACCCGATATCATGTTTAGTGTCTGTCTTTGTGCTAGGTTTCAGGCTGATCCTAAAGAGTCCCACCTGACTGCTGTTAAGAGAATTCTTAGATATCTTTTAGGGACCCCAAACCTAGGAATTTGGTACCCTAGGCACAGCACCTCTTTTGAGATCATTGGATATTCTGACTCTGACTTTGTGGGGTGTAGGGTGGATAGGAAGAGTACCTCTGGGACTTGTCAATTCATAGGACAGTCGTTAGTCTCCTGGTCCAGTAGAAAACAGAACTCAGTTACACTTTCCACTGCTGAAGCTGAGTACATTGCCTTAGGAAGTTGTGTGGCCCAAGTTCTTTGGTTGAAACAACAAGTCTTGGATTTAGGAGTACCCGTTGGCACAATTTTTATTCTGTGTGATAATACCAGTGCCATCTGTATCTCTAAGAATCCAATCCAACATTCTAGGACCAAACACATTGACATTAGGCATCACTTCATTAGGGACCATGTTACAAAAGGGGACATTGAGCTACATCATGTAGCAACTGAAAATCAGCTGGCTGACATATTCACTAAACCACTGGCCTTTGACTCATTCAGCATTTTGAGAACCAGATTAGGAGTGATTGATATAAATGCTTGATTCTGATGACTGCTGATGTATTATCTTTCTGATTGGTATTCTGATTTCTGTTAGTTAGGTTTAGTTTTTTGATTTCTGATTTCTATTAGTTAGTTTTTGGCTTTGATTATTTACTTTCAGTTGATTTTATGTTTTTGCTGATTTCTGTTTTAGCCTTATTGTTAGTTTGATTTGAGTATTTACTCTGATATGATTTTATATTTTTTTATTCACTGGTTCATATCTTGCACTTATTGTTTTATGCTTTTCAAGATCTGATCACCGCTCACTACTTCTGGTGATCTGAATTTTTGACTGAGAGTTTTTACCTTGGTTTGGTTTGGAAGCTGATAAGCAGTGATTGACTTCGCTGAATCTGTTAAAGGGGAGAAACATTGATAATTGTTTCTCTTCCTCTAACTCCTTTTCTGGTGTGTAGTTTCTTTTGAATAAAAATCCTTTTCAAAATTAAAATGTTAGTTTTTGAAATAGAAATTATTTTATCTTCCTACAGTAATCTGCCTCATATCAATAGTGTTTTTCAAAGTCTTGAGTCATTAGTTTGATTTTCTAAATCAAGTGATTGCATTTATCATATGTTGTATGGATTTTGTTTTGTGAATCGTTCTTCCTTACTGCGGAGAGTCATCTCCTATGTCTGGAAGATAATCTCACAGCTGAGACTCTTTAATGATTATGAAAAGGAGAAAGCTTATAAAAGATGCGCAGTGCGCCAGATAATTTGAAAAAGAGGCATAAAATGAGCCCAAAACTAAAAAGATGCAAAATTGCCAAGTTGGATACACAAAGTGTATCAAAAATTAAAAGATGCGCAAAGCGCCAATCAATTTGAAAAAGAGGCACAAAATGAGCCCAACACAAGCTTTCTTTCCTTTCAGATTATTAAATGTCTTAGAGAAATCTGTGCGCCACTTAATATTTTCAAAAGCTTGAGTTTTGAAAATCCCGATTTCTGATTTTTTACTTTGTAACACTATTATATCAGATATTTTTCTGGAACGAGGCTTGAAAGGATTTCTTTTCAAATCTAATGTCTTTTATTCTGAATCGGATTTTTATTTTGAAAGAGGTTTGCATCGATAAGGTGCCCGGGGTCAGAGTTACGAAAGTTGATTATTTCCAACCTTTTTGGATTTCAGCGCTGTCAATCGTCCTGTCATTGGTTTTTGAATCTAAAATCAAGGAAAAATTCTGATTTTCCTGTTTTGTTGTTGTTCTGTGTATGTTTTATTTTATATTTTATTTCCGTGTTATGTTTTTCCCTCCTCCTTTTTGTGATGTCAAAAGGGGGAGTCAGTTGTAGTCGTGTCTGTTTCTATTTTCTGAGTCATGTTTTCTGTATTGTTTGAGCTGTTAAATGAAAATTTAAAAAATGTGTGTTTTGTTTGATTTCTTAGTTTCATTTTATTTTCATCTTAGTTTCATTTATTTTTAGACTACTTTATAAATGTTTGCCATCATCAAAAAGGGGGAGATTGTTGCAAATCTGGTTTTGATGATGACAAACATGTTTCCAGTGTGTTTTTCTTGGCTAATCAGTTTCAGGCACAAAAGACCGCAAGCTACTCAAGCCAACTCAAGATCGGGTCCAAGTGTGTCAAATGTATGATTTTTTCTTTTATTGAGTCAATTGTAATGTAACTGATTCCCTAGCTAAGTAACCTTGCACACACACACTCAGGGAGAGAGATTGAGTGAATTAGAGTTTCTGTTAAAATTTTGTTCAGATCGTCCTGGACGATAGTATCATCGTCCTGGACGATCCAGTTAAAACAGAAACCCTAATTAGGGCGACTGAGTTAAGAGGGTCTGATTAAGCAGATCGTCCTGGACGATCTTTGGATCGTACGAGACGATATGCTCAAATCAGAAATTTCCAGCCGCCAGATTAAGTTAGGCAAGTTTTATTTTAAGTATTTTGGTCTGATCGTCCCGGACGATACGTGTATCGTCCTGGACGATGCACTACAATCATGCCTAAATTAGTCTGATAATTAAGAAAAGCAATTAATGTTTAATTGATACGATCACATCGTCCTGGACGATCGCAGGATCGTCCCGGACGATCGTGATCGTCTTGTGCATTTCAGCTGTACGTCCAGAACTATGTACAGGACGATTTGGGGCCTTTTTAAACTAATCGTACCGGACGATTACCCTATCGTACGGGACGATCAAGTCATTTTTTGGTCGTCCAGCACAGATTTCTCTGGACGACCCGAACTGTCTTCTGGACGATTTCCTTCAATTTGAACTAATCGTCCCGGACGATCGCAGGATCGTACGGGACGATATGAACAACTTTTTCTACTGATCGTCCAGAAGAGCCAGATCGTCCAGGCTGAAACAGCTGAATTTGAACTGATCGTACAGGACGATCTACCGATTGTCCTGGACGATCTTGGCCGACAAGTTGAGATTTAGGGCAAGTTTTAAGCCCTCCTTTAAAAGAACTTTTTCCTAGATTTGGAAAAATCTTTTGCTGCCTTCCTTCCCTGAGAAATCCTAGAGAGAGAGAGAGTTGGGAGAGAGAGAAGAGATCTTGTGAGGGGGAGTTAGTGAGGGATTCACTAAGGTTGCTCCAAGCACGGATCAGAGTCGTCTTCTCCGCTCGTCGTCTGTCGTCTAGTCGGTGTTCTTCGTGGAAGGATCGTTCGCAAGAAGATCCGGGTTCTCTGCCCGCTTCAGGAGGAAGCGAAAGGAGTTCGTGGGTTCTCTGCCCGCTTCAGGTGGAAGCAAAAGGAGTTCGAAGGTTCTCTGCCTGCTTCAGGAGGAAGCGAAAGGAGGTCGGGTTCTCTGCCTCACCGTGTGGTGAAAAGGAGGTGTTTTGTACAGGCTTCTCCGCCTTGCTGTGGGAGCAAAAGGAGAGTCACTTTCGTTTAGTGCAATACCCGGAGGGGAGGCTCCGGGGAGTGGACGTAGGTCAAGTTGACCGAACCACTATAAAATCTGGTTTGTTTTTCTGATTCAGTTTTTGCATTTTACTTTTCAATATAAACTGCTTGGGTGAATATCGTTGGTTGATCTTTTCGTTATTGTTTACTTGTTTCCGCTGCTAAGTATCGAAAAGATTTTTGTAGTTATCGTGAAATTTTTAAATAACCAATTCACCCCCCCTCTTGGTTAGCCTCGGGACTAGTTCACTAGGGCTTAACATCCCTATCGAACTTTCAATCGAACTTTCAGTCAGAAGGACTATAGTCGGTGGGCGACGGTGATCAGAAGGACGATAGTCGGTGGATGCGATAGTCGTAAGGACCGTAGTTGGTGGGTGAGAGTGATAGGAAGGACCGTATTCGATAAGTGATGGAGGTTGGGCATAAGTCCGGCATTGGTCGGCAGCTAGGTAAAAGTCAGGTGGTAGTCGATGAAAGTTCGTCAACGGTGGTATCGGGGTGGAGCTTCAGCCTTAGAGCTCTTCTTTTCTTCCTACACTTTCTCCTCCCTTTCATGAGAAGAATGAGATTTATTTATATTTTCTTGAGAGTGGCATGCTCTATAAATATGGAGAAGATCGAGGGCATGTTGGGAGTGTTTCAATGAATGGATCATATTGATCCCTTTGATCGTGGAGCATTTATCAAGCATTTGAGTGCCCAAATGATGTCAGAATGAAGCAATATTGGGCTCGTTGGATTTTTCTCGTTGAGCCTCTCGATTAAACTATAAGCATGTTATATTTGAAAATAATTTGGTTATCCAATTTATGATTTAAACCTCCCAAACGTGCTTCGGGTCTTTTATTTGGATCCATTTGGGCCCAGATCAGGTTGAATTTGGTGTCATTGGGTTCTTCTTCTCGAGACGTTTAGTTTGACTATAAGTTGGACCAAATTGAAGTTCAGACAACTCCATAGTTAATTTTGGAAGTTCCTAACTTGAAAATACTTATAGATTTGTGCCCGATCATAATTTTTTTGGTGATATATCAATTCCTAACTTGTTTATTTGAAGAAATTTTGTATTTTTTTAAAAGGTTAACCTAGATTTATTCCTTGCTAATGTCTATATAATCTTTTTGCAAATTGATGAAAAGATAAGCACTCGTTCTTCCCGTAGAAGTATGAACCATATAAATGCTTGTGTTCATATTCTTATGGCTATTTTTATAATCTTGCATATGTTTTGTTTATATTATGTTTGCATGAGTTGTAAGATTCTTGGTTAGGGTTTTAAGTACATTTGTTTACAAATATTGGTAAGATAAGTTTGATCCCATTGTTAGAAAGAACTTGATATTGTTAATACATATATGATTTTAGTGCAAAGTAATTAGTCGATTTATCATAACTTAATTATTTAACTTGCTGATTAAACATTTATAATTAAATAATTAATAAAATTATTTAGATAACTAAATCAATATTTCACTAAGACAAGATTATCTAGTTCTTATTGTAGGAAAATTTATTTGGCAAATTTTATTTCTAGGTCTTTTAATTCAGGTGATTTGTAGGGGCATATTTGTAACCTTGAAATACCATATTCTTCTATGTAACCTGAAGCCTTGATTTGAAAGTCTTAGTTTCAATTCTTTCGGAAAGACACTATGTCGATTGGGTTTGATTAGTCATAACTAAGAAGACCACAAGAATTGAAAGAGAAAGTAAGCTAGATTTAAGTTGTTCTATCACAGTGACTTAACATCTATTATAGGGAGTCAAATGTATCACTAAGAAGAAATAGAAGAAGAAGAGGAGGTGGTGGAGGATGAAGTTGCCAAACTCCATATCTCTTTCTTTATTTGTCTTACATATAGATCGACATCTCTTTACTTTAACAAGAGTTTAAAATTCCCTTTAGAATGTGATGAAAGGGTAATAAATTGTTTCAATTGATTTAGTAGGTGTTGAGGTGGATTGGGTGGTTGTTGAATGTGGAGATTGGCTTTGCTGGTGATAATAACAACGGTCCATGTGGTGACTTTGGAGCTAGTCTATGATTATCACCTAAGCCAAGGTTATCATATTTGTGAATTACATAGAATAAACCATTAGGAGACAATCATAAGCCTATGAATTTGCCAGTTGTCTCAACACTAGAAGTGGCCATGCGATAAGTGGTGACAGGTTGGCAAGGTCATGGCAAGTTTAATTTGATATGATATGGGATCTTCTAAATGTAGGATGGATGATCGATGAAATGTTGGTGAACATCATAAATATTTTTAAAAAAATGGAATGGGTGATTAAATGTAATCTAGTTGAATGAAATCATTTTTAGGGGTCTTTACATAAGGGGATCTATTTTAAAATACATGTGAACCAAATAGCGGATGTCTTAGTTATAGAGAATGACTACGATGTAAAGGGTAAAAGCATATCCAAGTAAATATAGTTCATATTGGCCAACTCGACAATGACTCTGATGCAGAATAAGTTTTTCAAATACACAAGTTAATCACAAGATTCATGAGTATGACTTAACACTTCATGAATTTTTAATGTATTTTATTATTTGTTTATTTAAAATTTTATAATAATTAAATGTTATTTATTAATCAAATGTGTCTTGTAAACTAAATTTTAGTCCACGTCAAAGTTAAGTCATTGCCACCTCACCTTATCTTATCGTCATAATGATAACTCCAACTTATTTGGCCTAGCATTTAGATGGCACGGGGAATATAAATTGGTGTTTCATCTTACAATGGAGCTTCATTCAATAGATCAACAACTATGTAGCCTCGAAGATGAAGTATTGAAGCATAATGATAGTTCCAACCTCATTTAATATAGTATTTGATCACATCTTCCTGTTCTTGTAATATTTTGATTTTTCCATGACTTGTGGTGCTTGTAAATATAAATAATGTTATAATGAAATAATCTTTCATGCAGTAATGCTAAGCTCTCAATTTTTTTTGAAATTTGAGGGAGCGTTGTGGTGTTGGGTCTGGAGCCCTACGACGCTGGGTCTGGAGCGCTACTATCATATGTCTGAAACTTTATTTTTTTAAATAAAAATATATATAAACCCATTTGGTAAAATCCTCACCACCACCTCTCCCCCCATTCCTTGCTTAGCTGGGTAAGAGAGGAGAGATAAGGGATGAGAAAAGAAGAGAGAGAGATAGGAGAGAGAAAGCATTTTGATTGTGGTAGGCAACCTTAATCCTACTTTTATTTCTGTGATTTTAATTTTTTCCTATTTTCTCATCTTGAAATTGATAAAAATGCAATATCTCTCATTTTAGTAATTTTTCATCGTGTAACTTTGATATCTAGTTGATATCATTGCCTTGAATAATTTGACTAGTTGATATTTAAATTTTATCAGTTGGTTTTGCATATATGTTATTTTATTTGAAATGAGTAGAGTAACACCGAGTATGAAATGAACAAAAGTTAATGTACTATATCTAGATATGAAATACACGATATACATTAATTTATAATTTAGTTGGTCTAACATGCATTTTAGCATAATACACACATGCATACTAATGAGCACATTGGATAGATCTACATGTTATAATTATTATATATGATGTATACATGATGCATATTATTATGATTTATATGATGTTAAATGGGAGTAAAAGTGTTACAACCCAACCTAATATGACCCATTGACATAATATGTCATATCGTGTTACTTGTGACAGACCGAGCTTAAGATCAAATTTTCGAGGGCATTTTATTTTTCTTCTATTTTTCAAATTTAAAACAAAAAATAGGGCTTTAAATTAACTTCCAATAAATAGAAGAAAATACTCAACCATAATTTTTATTCCTTTCATATCATCAAAATGTACATATAATAATTTATACGCTATAGTACATAATTGCATACCAAAACAAAGAAAATAAATAACTAGCCATGATTGTATAAAAAAATGTCTATAGACTCAAACAAATTAGATCCTGAATACTTAACAACTCAACCAACTCTTTCCCTATTCCCAAACCTAAAATAGAATGCATAATATGTGTGAGCCAACAAAGCTCAATACACCCACCACCCACCGATCTAAATTTTTAATAATTCACTTATTATAAAATTAACTAAATGCAAATGTAGTTCATAAATAAATTATCATACAGAGCATAATATTAATTATATATAGTAGATAATTAAGATAAAATAGATTGTACCTCCCATCAGAAATATATATCAGAATTCAGGCCCTTATGACTCATTGTGCTAGCAAATAAGAAAATAGACCTTGATGTCTCCCAATGCTTAGTATATACCAGATATTCAGAAATAAGCCCTTATAACTCCCTATACATTCAACACCGAAACTTTCTCTAACATCAGAACTATGTAGAATCGAACATTTAAACAAATAAGAATATATATCATTGCATTGCTAAAAAAGAAATGTAAATGAACAAATATAAAAAAATTCATATCGTCTTTACCGGTAGGTAGCATATTTAACTACTTAGAAGAATTTCACGATTTCAAATTTTTACCAAATTACCATGAATTATTCAAAACACTATTTTGAAGCTTTAATTATATTACAATGTTATTTTTAGGGGTCAAAATTATTTTTCTAATTTGATAAAAATGTCATACTTTTCAAACTACCTAGCAAATATTTTATAGAAGAATACCTAAATGTCTAAAATGACTGTTTCTATAACATACATAAAGTTACAAAGTGAAAATTTAGTGACTGCATAGTTATTTTCATTTTTACACTATAAAATTATAAATTTAATTAGAAAAATCCCAAAATGTTTATATTTCTAGAAACTGAGATAGATTGAACCTAATCTTCCTCGATCCATACAACGTTCAAAACTGGTCTGATAATAGAAAATAGATCGGACTCACCCAAATCCTAGCTTTTTTTTCTTTAGAAATCCTCCTCTCTCTAGTTTGTTGCCTAAGGGGATAATATAAAATTTTAGTGGAAAATGATATTCTTATAAAATTTGAACTTTGCCCCATGATGCTTAACCCTAGAACACCACAACACTCCCCACAAGAGGGCACGACATTGCAGTGCTGCCCTAAGTGCAACAACAACAACAACAAGCCTTTGTCCCACTATGTGGGGTCAGCTACATGAATCCTTTTTCTCCATTGTGTACTATTAAAGTTAAATTCTCATTTAAATCTAATAAAGAAAGATCATTTCTAATATTTTCTAACAAAGTCTTTTTAGGTCTACCTCTACCTTTCTTAAGATAAGTCAAATCTAATACCTCTACTTTCCTAACTGGGTCATTGGATGGCCATTTTATGTGACCAAACCATCTAAGGCGATGAAAAAGGCTCTAACGGTAATTCACGCATCGGAAAAATATAGCCAACGAAATTATTCTGCCGGAAATATTTTCGGCGGCGTTTCCGGTGTAATTCCGGCGGAAACTTTAGAAAAAAAAGGCAGCGTTTATGTTTCAATGCAGCACATAGCTTCGAGTGTATCGACCACCATTTTATATTGTAATAATAAAAACATTAATAATTCATCATCTTGCGCTACATTGACATCTACTCTAATTATAAGGGGATAGATTGTAACTATTCATTTTTTTTCATTTTATATTGTACTTTATAAATAAAGGGATAGGTTGTACCTTCCACCAGCTAGAAAGGGAACGTCGTCGAAGGAGCGAACTCGAATAGCCACGCACGAAGGGGAGAAAATCGTCTTCACAGCAAGCGAGCTCCTGTTGTCGCTTCCAATGAAAAAAATGCTGTAACTTCCTATCTAACATGAAGGGAACGTCGTCAAATTAAGGAGCCAAATCGAACAATGATGGGTAAAAGGGAGAAAGTTACCTTCACAGCAAGCGAGCTCCTTGTAACTTCCGATCCGCCAAGAAGGGAACATTGTCGAAGACGCGAAAGGGAGAAAGTTACCTTCACAACAAGCGAGCTCCTTCCAATCAAAAAATTGTAACTTGCGATCCACCAAGAAGGGAATGTTGTCGAAGTATCAAACACGCAAAGGGAGAAAGTTACCTTCACAGTAAGCGAGCTCCCATTTTCGATCCAATACGAAGGGTACGTCGAAGGAGAGAAGTCGAACAGTGTGAAGGGAACGTCGTCGAAGGAGCAAAGTCAAACATATAGAAGGGAACGTCGTCGTCAAAGGAGCAAAGTCGAACAGCTAGAACGAAGCCAAACAAAATGAGCAACCAGGTGCGGACCGCTCAAAATAGGGCAATTATCGGCATTTTTTCAGCTGTTAATCCATCAGTAATATTACCGGTGGATAATATGTCAGTAATATTTAGTCGACTTTAAATAAGATGGCATAAATTATGATGGTAATTCCGTCGGTAATTACCGACGGAAGATGCGTCGGAAAACTAAAACTCCTGTGAAATTCCGACGGTATGTTAGTAGCGGTAATTCCACCACACAATTACCGTTGAATAGTCCGCCGGTGTTTTCGCCAGTGTTTATAGCGTATATATATCCGTCAAAAATTTTGACAGTAATGGCTTATTTTCCTGTAGTGACACTGCTATCCTCGGTGCCGCGACACCCCAATGGAAAAAATTCTAGATTTCTAAATCATGCATACAATCCCCTAATAACCACATAAGAATGGATTTAGATGCTCACATGCATACAAAACACTTATATACACATACAAGCAGTGTTAAATATAGAAATTCAGTAAATTACCTTTTCCAAATAGGGTAAAAGTAGATAAAATTATGTATATATTTGACAGGTGGTACAATCCTCCTCTCCTCAAAAAATGTTTTTCTCGACATTTCAAAACTTAAATTAATTTAACTTATCAAGATATAACTATCTCATCTCAGATTCCTTCTCTCAAGTAGCTTCTCTTTCTGTTCTGTGCTTCCACAACACCATAACCGTTAGAATACTTTTGTTTCTTAACCTTCTAACAACATAGGCTATAATCCTTTTGGATCTTCTTTATAGCTCAAATTTGGACTTACCTCAATCTCATATATAAAAACTCAACTCTCCAAATTAGATACTCATTTTCTCAGAGATGATATGTAGAATATATTATGAATATCAGACATATGCTCTGGTAACTATAACCTATAAGCAAATTTTTTTTATCCTTTCAATTATTTCAAATGGTTCAACATATTTGGGACTCAACTTTCCTTCCTTTCCAAACCTTCTTACACTTTTTGTCGATTTGTTCTTTATATAAATAAAGTCTCAAACTTGAAATTCTACAGCTTAGTACTTTGCATGATAATACTATTTTTGTCTGTCTTATACAACTTTTAATCTATCTATAATTAAATGGATCTTCTCAGTAACATCATCAATTAAGGATGGCCTACTAAGATTCCTCTCTCCCACCTTAGTATAGGATAACGAGGTTTTACATTTCCTACCATATAGAGCTTCGTAAGATGTCATTCCTATACTTGACTGAAAATTGTTATTATAGGTGAATTAGATAAGAGGAATGTGATCTTCCCAACTTCCACCAAAATCTAGAACACATAATCTCAAAAGAACTTTGAGTACTTGAATAGTCCTCTCAAACTATCCATTATTCTACAGATGAAAAGTCATACTAAAACAAAATATAGTTCCTAGACCATGCTGAATACCTTTCCACAACATAGAGGTAAATCTATAATCTCTATCAGAGATTATCACTTTTAGTATTTATGTAATTGGACTATCTCTTACACATATATCTATACAAATATGTCTACCAGATCATCTTTTTGGATAGAAATAAAGTGTGTAGATTTGGTTAGATGATCTACTACCACCCAGATAACATCATGTCCCTGCCTTGATCTTCAAAATCTTATAGCAAAATCCATCATCACTTCTTCCCATTTCTATTTTAGAACATGTAACAATTGCAAAATACTTCTCGGTCACTAATGTTTGGCCTTTACCAACTGACAAACTTAACATTTCAAAATAAAATTTGCCATATCCTTCCTTAATCCACGCCAATGGAGCATATCTTTCAAATCACTATATATTTTGCTACTTCCTAGATGAATAATATATCCCTTATAGTGTGCTTTATGCAAAATTCCTCACCTCAAATCTTCAGAACTAGGAACCCACAATATATGCTTATAGAAAATGACTCCAAAATCAAATAATTACAGTTCAAAATTCTTACCAGACCTAATTTGATCAATCAGCTTTACATACTCTATATTTAATCTATGAGCTTCCTGATTCCTTTCTTACAGAGATGGTTGGATAATCATCTAACTTAGAATATCAGAATCCCAATCAATAGGAGAAATCACTTCTAACTCTAACATTTATATAGCTTGAAGTAGATGATTATTAGAGGTAAGTAGAGGACTTGACATTCCAGAAGACTATCTACTCAGAGCATTCGTCATCACATTTGCCTTACCAGGATGATTATGAATAGTCAGGCATAATCTTTGATCAGCTTAGGCCACCTTCTTTTTCTTATATTTAAATCCTTCTGAATAAAAATATAATTCAGACTCTAGTGATCAGTAAAGATCTTACATCTAACTCCATATAAATAGTACCTCCAAATCTTCAAAGCAAATACAAAATCAATAAGTTTTAGATCATGTGTCAGGTAATTCCTCTCATACAGCTCCAATTGCTTGGAAGCGTATGTTATAACTAAAAAATGAGATACTCTTCAATCAAAATTCACACTTAGAAAATTTAACATACAGCTGATGCTGCCTTAGCATCCCAGAATAATCTTTATATGTATTGCATGATCCTCTTCAGAAGCTAAGTAAACTAGAAATAGATATTCCTAAAATATCCTGTTCATTGAATCCATAAAAATTACAGGTGTATTAGTTGCCCCATAAGGCATGACTAAAAACTCGTAATGCATGTATCAGGCATCGGAGGTGATCTTTACCACATATGCGTCTCTTACCTTCACCTGATAATATCTAGATCTCATATCGATCTTAGAAAATATAAAAGCTCTCATAAGCTGATTAAATAGATCATTAATCCTAAGCAGAGTACACTTATTCTTAATTGTGACCTTATTTAGTTCTTTATAATCGATGCACATAAGCATGGTACCATCATTCTTTTTATAAATAAAGTAAGTGCTCTTCATAGAGATATAGTCAGACAAACAAAACCTAAATCGACTAACTCTTGAAGCTGTATATTTAACTCTTAAAGCTCCTTAAGTGTCATTCTATATAGAGCTTTATATTAGAACAATACTTATACACACTATCACAACCAAACCTGATTAGGACAGGTCCTATCGTGTTGAGCTGGTATAGGCAAATCCCAAGATCTAGTTTTAGAATTATTTCAGATTTTCTACCAATATTCATTGAAATAAACTATAGACTACAGAGCCACTAAAACATTCAAATACTAAAAATAAACTCATCCACCAAGTTTCTTTTATTTAATTAAAAGAAATATCTACACTACAATATATGGCTATAGACAAGTGCTATATAACTGAAAATTTAACTAGCCATGATTGTACAAAAATCAAAATGATAAAATACTTACAATCTCAGATCTAATCCTGAACTACTAGTCCACAATCTCCTTTCCCTTCCCAGATCCTAAAAACTAAAAGCAAAACCATAGTGAGTTACAACAGCTCAACAAGCCACACAAATTAATCTAAATTTTCAAATATTCTTTTATTAAATATTTATTGAATATTTAAAAGCAGTTAAATGCAATTTAAATAAATCAATATACTGAGAGATGTAATAAATGCATAATAGTTATTCCCTAATTTAAATAACAATACTAAACAAATAAATAAATTAAAATTCATATCATAGAGTAGTTCATATCACATTTTTTGTACCCAAATAGAACCTTAAAGGATTTTGTCCTCTTACAACTCCCTTTTGTTTGTGCTTATAGCATAAGAACATATCGCATATCCCTATCTTAATAGAATCTTAAAGGATTATGGCCCCTTGTAACTCCCAGCAATTCCCTGACACAGAGAGAATCTAAGAGGATTCTAGCCCTTTATAACTCCTAACAAATATAATTTAATCACATATGCATATATATCATCACATTATAGTAGTTAAATAGTAATTGAGCATGTATCAAAATTATACAGTGTTGTATAACAATAACCAACAGAAAATCCTACTAAGTAAAAATGCTCATTTTCAAAAAAATTCCAAATTATAAGAGATTGTGTAAAAATATATTTTAAAGACTTTTATTGTACTATACTATTTTCAACATCTAAATAATTTTTTATTCAATAAAAACCCCATAAATTTTAAAACTTTTGTTGTAAAATTTTTAAAAAATATTCAAAATATGCATAATCATAATCTCTATAACATATAAAAAGTTATGTAGTGAAACATTTACCTGTGCAAAGTTATCTGCATTTTTTGCTAACAAAAGTAAAAATTTAATAAAAAAAATTTGGTAAAAATATATAGTTTTAAAAATTGAGATGGGTATACTGTGACTTACTTCAAGACGAATAAGTTTTCTAACTGGGCCGATGGAAAAAAAATGACCTGTAGTCACCCAAAATTAGGGCTTTCTCTTTATCTTTCCTCTCTTTTTCTCTAATTCTCTCTATTACCTTTTGCTGCTTTGGGAAAATGAAATGGCCACTTAAATAAAGCCATAATGGCTTAAGATTTTTTTATTAAATAATATATAATAATATTATTTTAATTAATCTTTAGTAGAAAATTCATAAAAATTCTTTTAGGAATTCCAAAAATTACAGAAAACTATTTATAAATTTTCTCATTTTATTTAGAAAATTTTGATGAAATTTGTTTACAAAACGAATACCTGATAGTCCTAAAAATCACACTTGGATCGATAGGTGCCAATTTTTTAAGAAATTTCAATAATGCCCAAAAAATATAAAAACATTAGGGAAGCTAAAATACAATACTATAAATGTTCTGGCGATGACGGTTTGTGATTTGGACTTATAATAACTTCTGAAATAATTATTGACTACTCTAGGTCAACAAAAGAAATCTTCAAAATTTAAGGCTTTCACAATCTACCCATCTTAAGGAAAATATTATCCTCAACATTCCCAAAACAAAATGAGTCAAAATAAACTTGGATACAACTGTCTCATCTCAGTTTCCTTCTCCCAAGTAGCCTCTTTTGTAGTTCTATGCTTCCACTCTACTTTGACCATAGGAATCTGTTTGCTTCTCAATTTTCTCACATCATATGTCAAAATTCTTTCAGGTTCTTCCCTATACTGTAGATTTGGAATAACCTCAAAATCATCAGCAGATAATCTCTTCCCAGAATCGAACACCCAATTTCTCAAAGAAGATATATAAAACACACTGTATATATCATACATATGACCATGTAATAATAACATGTAAGCAGAACTACCAATCCACTCAATGATCTCAAAAGGTCCAATGTACCTTGGACTGAGCTTGCTGATTCTCCCAAATCTAACATAAACCAGGTCACCAATCTAAAACACAACTAACCTGTGTTTATGATTGTAGTAGTTCTTATGCCTATCCAGTATAGTTTTCAATTCTCTAATCAAAAATATCTTTATTGTAGTATCATCCATAAAGGTTAAACTTATCACCTATCTGTCTCCTACTTCTGTCAAATTCAAAGGAGTCCTATATTTCCTACTGTACAGAGATTCATAGGGAGACATACCTATGCTGAACTGATAACTATTATTATATGCAAACTCTATTAATAGGATATGATCCTCCCAACTACCCCCAAAATCTAAAACACACAGTCTCAGAAGATCCTCCAAGATCTGAATAGTCCTTATAGATTGTCCATCTGTCTGTGGATGAAAATCCATACTGAAGTGCAACTTTGTACTCAATCCCTACTGAATACCTCTTCATAATCTGGAGGTAAACCTACCATCCTAATTAGATACAATCACCTTCGGTTCATCATGCAACCTGATAATAACTTTAACATAGATCTGCGATTACTTGTCCAATGGATCTATCTATCGAATCATAATGAAATATGTAGATTTTATCAGTCAATCGACAACAACCCAAATAACATCATGCCTATGCCTTGATCTGGGAAAACCCATAGAAAAAATTCATCGTTACCTCTTCCCATTTGTACTCTGGAATAGGTAATGACTGTAGAAGACCTCCTGGTTGCTGATGCTCTGCCTTCACTAGTTTACAGGCCTCACACTTTGATACAAACTCTGCTATGTCTTTCTTCAATCCATGCCACCAAAATATACCCTTCAAATTTTCATACATCTTGCTATTTCCTGGATGAATAGTATAGCCTGAATAATGAGCCTCATGTAGAATCTCCTGCCTTAAATCTCCAAAAGTAGGAACCTAAAGTCTACCCTTACAAAAATAACACTAGAATAAAAAACTAGTAGTTCAGATTTCTTACTAGATATGATCTAATTAATCAATTTTAAATATTCAACATCTGATTTTTGAGCTTTCTAAATATTTTCTTCTAAAAAAGGATGAATGATCATCTAAGTTAATATACAAGAATTCCAATCAGTAGAAGAAATCACCTCCTACTATAATCTCTCCATATCTCATATCAAATAATCATCAGAAGTAAGTTGCATACATGATAATCTAGAAGACTTCCTCCTCAGAGCGTCTACCACCACATTAGCCTTGCCAGGCTAATATTAAATAGTCATATCATAGTCCTTAATCAACTCAAGCTACCTCCTTTATCTCAGATTCAGATCCTTCTGAGTGAATATGTATTTCAGACCCTGATGATTAGTGAAAATCTCATACCTGATATCGTACAAATAATACCGCCAAATCTTCAAAGAAAATATAACAATAACCAACTCTAAATCATGCATCAGATAATTTCTTTTATGTGTCTTTAACTATCTTGAAGCCTAAGCTATCACTCGATCATGCTGCATCAAAATACACCCCAAACCTCTCAGTGAAGTCTCACTGAATACCTAAAATTCTTCTGTATCAAATGAAGAGCCAAAACTGGAGCAAAAGTTAAATAATTCTTCAATTTTTAAAAACTAGTCTCGCACTCCAGTGTCTAGATAAAAGCTATTGACTTTTGAGTATGTCTTGTCAGAGGTGCAGAAATATGAGAAAACCCCTTCATAAACTTCATATAATATCCAGCTATACCCAATAAATTACATATCTAAAAAACATTAGTAGGCCTCAGCCAATCAGTGACTGCCTAAACTTTTTGGGGATCAATAGAGATACCGTCACCACTCACTATGTGTCCCAAAAAAGAAATACTACTTAGCTAGAAATCACATTTAGAGAATTTTATATATAATTGATGCTGCCTCAAAGTCTCCAATACACTCCTTAGATGTCTTGTGTGATCTTCCTCAGAAGCATAATATACTAAAATATCTTCTATGAAAATAATCACAAACTAATCCAGTAATCTCTAAATAGTGTGCCCATCAGATCCATAAAGATAACTGGTGTATTAGTCACCCCAAATGGCATAACCAAAACTTGTAGTGTCCATACCGAGTACTGAAAGTTGTCTTCATCACATCAGCCTTTCTCACCTTCACCTGATAGTAACTAGATCGCAGATCAATGTTTGAGAATATAAAAGATCCAGCAAGCTGATCGAATAGATCGTCAATCTGTGATAGTGGATACTTGTTCTTGATAGTGACTTTGTTCAACTCTCTATAGTTAATATACGTACGCATCATATGGCCCTTTTCCTTCACAAATAGAATAGGTGCTCACTAGGTAGACACACTAAGATGAACAAATCCTCTATCAACCAACTCCTGAAATTGAACCTTCAACTCCTGAAGCTTTTTAGGTGTAATTCTATACAAAGCTTTAGATATTGAGGCCGTACCCGAAAATATGTCAGTATAAAACTCTAAGTCTCTATCTAGAGGTAAACTGACTAACTCATCAGGAAATACATCTGAAAATCTTGTAATACTGAGATTTCAGAAAGAGAACCAACATCTATACTCTTATTCCGGATTGATGCCGGAAATACCATATAACCCTTCTTCCATAATTTATTTGCTTCCAATGCAGAGATCAAACAGGATAAAATACCTCTAACTCCGTGAAATGCACAACTCTTACTGCCCATAAATAATGCAACTTACTTCTTCAAGCAATCAATATGAGCCCCATACTGACTCAACCAATTCATACCCAAAATAACATCATATGAGAAAATGGGTAACAAAATTAAACTGGATTTTCATTTCTTATCAGAAATCTCAATATCATAGAAATAAAATATACTAGCTATCATACTATCTCTAGTTGGTAAAATAATAAAAAGAGAAACAGGCAATACAACTGAAGCCAAGTGCAATAAATCAAAGAATTACTCGAAAATAAAGGAATGATTAGCTCCAAAATTGAATAAAATATGACATGGATGCTCAAAAATATAAACTGTACCTATCATAACATCTAGAGCATCACGAGCCTCCTACCGAGTCAAGATGTATACACATGGATGAACTGGAGCTGGAGCAATAAAACTTCTAGGATCTCTCTGACCACTGCCATATAACCTCCTTGCCACTAAACCTGAACCACCAACTCTACCAAATGGTCCCTCAAAAAAAGTATGAAGAGGAATGTCCTTGGTCTCCCTATAAAAGCTCTCATATTTGGACTCAGAATATTGGTCAAATCCTGCCTGTTGACACTCTGCTACTCAATGTCTTATTTGACTACATTTGAAGCACTATCTAGTCATTTGTAACACTAACCAGAATGGCATCGATAACAACTCTAGCACATAGGTGTCCCACAAATAGAACCAGAACCAATTATACTGCCACTGCCAGAGACTATTATAAATGTTGACTGTCCACCTCAACTGGAATCTTCAAGTGTAAACTTGCTCTTCTTCCTAGAAAATCCACTACCATAAGTCTCACCACTGAACCTCTTCTTAATAGCAGTCCATCGTTGCTAAGTAGTCTTCAAGTCATTTTCTATCGGATAAGCTCTCTCCATAAGCTCAGAGAAATTAGAAATGTGAAATGGTATAAGAGGTTATCTAAAACTATCCTGAAGTCCTCTCAAGAACCTGTAGCACTTATTCGTGGGAGTGTTAACCAACTATGGAGTATATCTAGCCAAAGTAGTAAACTTTACCTCATAATGCATAACTATCCTGCTCCCTTAAACCAGCCTCAGAAAAGTCTCTTACATTTACTATCGTGTAGAAGGTGGCATAAACCAGGCTTTAAACATATTAGAGAACTCCCCCTAGGTAACTCCCTTGAAATTTTCCTCCTGTTGGCTCATCCATCAGCACTCTGCCTCGCTATCTACTTGAAAGACTGCTAATGGTACCTTCCTCTCAGAAGGACACTGCATACCATCAAATATCTTTTCTAGCCTCCTCAACCAGTCTTCTAGTGCTTTTGCTCAACAATATCCTTGAATCTCAGAGGCTTCAATCTTAAAAACATATGTAGATATCTGTCTATCTATTCAGATCTAATAATAGGAACCCTACTATGTGACTCACCCATCATCTGGGCTATCAAAGTAGTAAACTGTTAAATTATATTTGAACCAACTATCAGAACAATATTATATATAAGAGCTGCCTAACTAGCATTATGTCTATCAGTCATATCTAGATTGTGGATCAATGATCACACATAATATTGAACTGAACACACATGTACATGAAATAAAAATAATGAATACCCAGACAGACTTGAAACTACCCCACTAGATTTACAGATCAATTCCTATAGCTCTATTTTATGATTCAATTCCAAAATTATTGCTCTGATACCACAAAAACTTATCACAACCCAACCCGAGCAGGATAGGTCCTATCGTGTTGAGCTGTAATAGACAAACCCTAAGATCTAGTTTTGAAATTATTTCAAATTTTTTGTCAATATTAATTGACATAAACTACAGACTATAAAGCTACTAAAACCTCCAAATATTGAAAATAAACTCATCCACCAAATTTCTTTTATTTCATCAAAAGAAATATCTACACTATAGTATATGGCTATAGAACTAAAAATTTAACTAGCCATGATTGTATAAAAATCAAAATAATAAAATACTTACAACCTCAGACCTGATCCAAAACTGCTAGTCCACAATCTCCTTCCCCTTCCTAGATCCTGAAAACTAAAAGTAAAATCACAGTGAGCTACAACATCTCAGTAAGCCACACAAATCAATCTAAATTTTCAAATATTCTTTTATCAAATATTTTGTTGAATATAAAAAGTAGTTAAATATAATTTAAATAAATTAATATACTGAGAGGTGTAATTAATACATAACAGTTATTCCCTGATTTAAATAACAATACTGAATAAATAAATAAATTAAAATTAATATCATAGAGTAATTCATATCACATATCCCAAACCTAGGCAGAACCTCAAAGGATTTTTGCCCCTTATCCCTTTTTTGTGCTTATAGCCTACAACATATCATATATCTCTGTCTCAAACAAAATCTTAAAGGATTCTGGCCCTTTATAACTCCAATAATTCCTTGACACAGATATAATCTCAGAGGATTCTAGCCCCTTATAACTCCCAACAGATATAATATAATCACATATACATATATATCATCACATTATAATAGTTAAATAATAATTATGAATGTATCAAAATTGCACAGTGCTGTATAATGGCAGACAATAGAAAATCCCACTAGACAAAAAGACACATTTTCAGAAAATTACTAAATTATCAAGAATTGTATAAAAAGATGTTTTAAAGGTTTTATTGTGCTACTCCACTCTTTTTCAATATCTAGATAATTTTCTATTTAATAAAAACCTTACAAATTTCAAAACCTTCATTGTAAAATTTTTAGAAAATATTCAAAATATGCATAATTATAATCTCTATAACAAATAAAAAGCTACATAGTAAAAGTTTTACCTATGCAAAATTATCTGCATTTTTCACTAACAAAAATAAAATTTTAATAAAAAAATTTGCTAAACATTACATATTTTTGAAAATTGAGATGGGCATAATGTGACTTACCTTGAGACGAATAAGTTTTCCAGTTGGGCCAACAGACGAAAATGGACTGATGTCGTCCAAAACTAGTGTTTTCTCTTTCTCTCTACTCGCTTTTTCCCTAATTCCTAAATTTCCTCTATATTGCCTTTTTCTACTTTGGGAAAACAAAATGGTTAATTAAATAAAGCCATAAAGGCTTTAGATTTTTTTTTATTAAAAAATATAAAATAATATTATTATAATTAATTTTTAGTAGAAAATTCATAAAAATTCTTTTAGGGATTCCAAAAATTATAAAAAATATTTATAAATTAACTCATTTTATGTAGAAAATTATGGTGAAATCGGTTTGCAAAACAAACACCTGACGGTCTCAAAAACCCAACTTGTTCCAATATGTGCCGATTTCTTAAGAAATTTCAATAATGCCTAACAATTATAAAAATTTTAGGAAAGCTAAAACACAATATTGTAAATGTTCTAGTGAAGACGATTTATGATTTGGACTTATAATGACTTCTGAAATAATTATTGACTGCTCTAGGTCAACAAAAAAAATTCAAAATTTAAGGCTTTCACACACACATCAATGCGGAATTCAATCTCTCTAATCAAAGGTAAACTCACCAACTTCTCAAGGAACACATTAGGAAACTCTTGCACTACTGGAACATCATACAAAGTTCTAGATTTTATGCTTCTATCCTGAATAGATGCCAGAAATACACTGTAATCTTTCAGACACAACTTATCCACTTAAATAGTAGATGCATGTTCTTGAACTGAAGCTGAAGTAACATGACTACCAGACTTTCTATGCCCACTCCCAGATGGCCTCCCTATGATAGAACTAGAGCCACTCCTTTTGCTATATGACCCCTTGATAAGTACATGAGGTAGAATTATCCTTAGTCTCCTTGTTGTTCTAACATAACTCTTAAATTTGGGTTCAAATTTCGATCAAGTTTTTTGTGCGGACACTTAGCCACCATGTGTCTAATCTGATGGCACCTAAAGAATTGCCATGTCATCCTATAGCACTAACCAAAGTGTCTCCTACCATAACTTTGATGCATAGGTGGCCCACTAATAGAACTTCTAGACCTAACAATACTATCACCACATGGAATTGACATAGATTGACCATGTCTCCTAGAATCTCGTAGTCTAAACCTACTATTCTTTCCAAAAAATCCACTGCTAAATGCTTCAATACCAAACCTATTCCTACTAGCAGCCTATAGGCGTTGAATAGATAATAGGTTATTCTAAATCAAATGGGGCCACTCTATCAACTCAAAAAATTCTGTAAAGTGAAACAAAAATAATGGTATTCTCAAGCTATCTCAGAACTCTTAAAAAATGTTTAGCACTTCTTCTCATGATCATTAACTAACTATGGAGTATACTTAGCTAAGGAAGTAAACTCTACCACATTCTATATAACTATCCAACTCTCCTCAACTAGCCTCAGAAATGGCTCTTACATCTGCTATCATGTAGATGAAACTATGACCTAAATACAACTATAAACTCCTCCCAACTAATCTGAGAATTTAGTCTTCCCTAAAATGTCTCCCTCTATTAGTCTAACCAATAGCACTCGACCTCACCTTTTAATATAAATATATTCAACAGTATCTTCCTCTCAAGAGGACACTATATCCCATCAAAGGTCTTCTCTAACCTCATCAACCAATCTTCTATTGCTATGGGCTAAACAATACCCTCAAGTCTTGGAGGCTTTAACCTCAAAAATATTTATGAATGCCTATCCACATCATCAGATCTAATAGAAGAAACCCTGCTCTATGCCTCACCCATCAACTGAGTTACCAAACTAATAAATTGAGAAATAGAGTTAAAACTGATATCAGAGGTAGTACATGCACTGATGCTGCTTGACTAGCACTCTGTCTATCTGTCATATATAGTTCTTATGAATCTGTCAGATAACCACATAAATAGTCGACAACTGAAAAAGACATGCATATAAAAATGAATATAAATGAATGCCTAGATACTACCTAGAGCTGCCTCACTCGACTATATATCATTTTCTAAAGCTCTATTTTATAATTTGTCCTCCAAAATTATCGCTATGTTATCAAAAAAGGAGCTATCATAACCCAACCCAATATGACCCATGGATAAAATAAATCATATTATGTTGACTTGTGAAAGATTGAGCCCAAGATCATAATTTCGGGGGCTTTTTATATTTCTTGTATTTTTCAAAATTTAAAATAAATAATGGGGCTTCTAATTAAATTTCAATAAATAGAAGAAAATACTCATCCATAATTTATATTCCTTTTATATCATCAAAATGTATATATAATAATTTATATACTATAGTGTATGGCTACATACCAAAATAAAGAGAACAAATAACTAACCATGACTGTACAAAAAAAAGACCTCTATAGACTCAAACAAATCAGATCCTGAATACTCGACTACTTAACTTGCTCTTTTTCTTTTCCCAAAGCCAAAATAGAATGCATAATATATATGAGCCAACAAAGCTTAGTAGGTCACACCAATCAATCTAAATTTTCAATGATTCACTTCATATGCATTTAATTGAATGTAAAGGTAGTTTATAAAATAATTATCCTATTAAGAATAATATCAATTATAGATAGCAGATAACTGAGATAAAATAGACTATGCACTATAAATAAATAAACAAGCACCTTACATAAGAGTAGAAAGTAACAAATTTCTCTTAGGTCCTTATACCTCCCATTAGAAAAAGATTCAAAATCTTATGACTCCCTATACTAGCATACTAGAAAATATGACCTTATGACTCCCAATGCTTAGCATATATTAGATATTTAAAAATTCAGGCCCTTATAACTCCCTGTATATTTAGTACCAAAACTTCCTCTAACATCAGAACTCCATAGAATCATATATTTCAAGCAGATATGCATATATATCATTGCATTATAAAAAACTAAATATAAATGAACAAATTTTAGAAAGTTATATTATGTATTACCAGTAGATAATATATTTAACTACTAAGCACAATTTTACAGTTTTAAAATTTTACTAGATTAATAGAGATTATTTAAAATACTACTTTAAAGCTTTAATTATACTATAGTGTTATTTTTGGGGCTCATAATTATTTTCTAATTTGATTAAAATGCACTCTTTTCAAACTATCTGGTAAAAAGTTTATAGAAAAATACCTAAATGTCTAGAATGATTATTTCTATAACATATAGAAAGTCATATATTGAAAGTTTAGTGATTGTAAAGTTATTTTTATTTTTACACTACAAAATTATAAATTTCATTAGAAAAATCTCAAATTTTTTTATTTTTAAAAATTAAGATATGCAAAACATAACCTACCTTCATCGTGATAAGTTTTAGAATTGGAGCGACAGTAAAAAATGGATTATAGTTGCTAAAATTCATTGTCTCTCTCTCTAACTATTGACTAAGGGGAAGACATGGCTTGGTAATATAATTTTTTTATTGAAAATAATATTTTTATAAAATTTTAACATGGCGTCGGGGCGCTCGACCCTTCCACCCCATAGCACTCCCCATTAGAGGGCACGACTTCGTAGTGCCCAAGCACTGTAGCTTTGAAAAATTTTGGAAGAGAGAGAGAGAGAGAGAAATAGAGAGAGAGAGAGAGTGAGAGAAGATCAATACTGCAGCACCGCCATCCCCAGCATCGTAGTGTCCCAAGGGAGAAATACTTGAGTTTCAAATCATGCATATAGACGTTTGAGACTTGCTTCAGAATGAATTCATATGCTCGCATGCATAGAAAACACTCGACAAATACAAGGGATATTAAACATAGAATTTTAGTAGGTTACTTTTACCAAACTGGGTCAGAACGTATAACTATGCATGGATTTGGAAGGTGTTATAAAAGGCAAGAAAGGCAAGTTAGAAATTATTGATTGATTTTGCTTGGTTGGAGATATGTTACCATGTATAGGAGGGTGGACCGACAAACCTTTCTTTAAATGAGATTTTTGATGTAATCCTAAGTAACAGGAAAAGGGAGGTATAATGAGATTGAATGACTGTTGACCTCTAAATGACCTAAAGGCTTCCGAAACCCTCATATCATCGCATCACATTCTCTCAGCTCCCTTCGGCCCTCAAGCTTCTTCCCTTTACCACTTTAGGAGTTCCTCAACCTTTTCCAAGCATTTCCACACCATCCCATAGCCTCTAAAACCATTATTTATAGAGAGAGAGAGAGAAAGAGAGAGAGAGAGAGAGAGAGAGAGAGAGAGAGAGAGAGAGAGAGAGAGAGAGAGAGAGAGGGAGAAATAGAGAGAGAAGGAGGAAATTTGAAGCCATCTTTCAATTTAACTAGAATAAACCCTTAGAGTCTTCTACAAAGCTGAAGAAGATTTCTCCATGAGCAAAACAAGCCCAATAACACTCAAATCCATCCACTAGTTGATAAGATATCTTCACTTTTAGTTGAAAATTTATTTTGATACTGCTCTGAATCCATAGTGCATGGAGCCTCCAAACTTCCGGCATTGAAGGATTAAGGTGTCAACAACATATGTTTCAATTTTTATCAAATTTGGATGAGCATTTTAAAAGTTATGAGAAATCAAAGCTTTACTTCAATTTGAACTATAATCCTTCTTTCGATCTAAGCTGTCCAAACATATGATCAAACAGCCCAGATTAGAAATGGGCTCGCGTCTGCGCTGGGTTTCGAATTTGCGCCTTCCGGTTCTTTCCATGCATCAACATGGCCAATCTAGGGCCTTTGGATCCATGCGTGACCGATCTGACATGGTTAATTGGAGTTATCACCGTTTGACAACTGTCTTGCCATGCGTCGAGCCGCAGTAGCAGTGACAATGATTACGCCGCCACTAAATTTGATTTAAATTGATTTGAAAATTAATTTTAATTTCTTAGAACTTCAAAAAATCACAAAACATCCATATCCCCCCAAATTATGTCATTTTGGACTTGTTGGAAGGGTCTTAAGACCTAAAATTTTATAAAATTAATTTTGTCAAATTTTGATCACTATATTATGAGATATTCAATCATGTTTGAAACTCTTTTTTGTCAATTTTCTCATAATCTAGTGGTCAAATTGGATTCAAACTTTGGTGAAATTTTTTTTGAGTATATTAGTCCCTCCTAGTAATTTTTATAGGTCTAGGTATGCTCAGGATTGTTGTGGTTTAAATTTCTATGGTGATGGGTCCATTTTGGAACCATAACTTTGAAAATTCACAACTCTCCAAATATGTAGGATTTTATGTTCAATTTTTTGTTGTGTTCTTTTGTATGTGTAAGGGTTAGCCAGACAAAATTTTAGACCCATTGAAACACTAGTGACACCTAAGAAAAATAATTAAGGATTTGTCTAGAAAAAATAAGAAAACCCTAAGAAATTCTACACACACCTAATTGGAGTGAAACTTTGAAACAGTAAACTTAGTGACATCATAAACCAGAGGTTTTAATTTCACTCAATTTGAACTTCATTTGATAAAAAAATTAAGTAAAAAAAATCAGCCCCTTTATGTAGCCTAAAACTTCAAAAAATGCAATAAATCTAGTTAAATTAAAAAAATACAAAAAATAGCTTAAAATGCTCATAGTTGAATACCCTATCTAGGAAAATTAAAAGCTCCAACAACACACTTCAAATTTGATCTTAATTTAATAGTTAGAGAAATTTAATAATCAATTAAAATAAATAATTAAAAATAATAAAAAAGTACCAAATAAATTTTGAACACTTTGACTCTTCCCCATAGGTCATTCTCGATATTTGGGGAAAGTTTCAAGTGATTTGGAATCTATTTGGTGCAAAATAAGAAAAACCCCTCAAATTTTGCAATTAAATAATTCAATTAAATGCTCAAACTTAAGAAAATCATAACTAATTATAAAAAATTCTAAATTGAACAAACTCAAACGCATTAGACACATCCCTTGATCTTATATTTATGAAAAATACCAAATCACCAGAATTCATCAAAAATAAAAAGTCAAAAATGGACCTTTTATTTAACGTATTAAAATATTTAATTGAATATAACAAATCAATAAATAATCAAATTCCCAATAAATTATTAATTTATTTGATTAAATCAGGTTATACTATTAAAATTAATAACTAACATTCCACAAATTAAATTTTTAGGATGGACTACCTTGAGCTATGGGGCTACGTATCCTAAGGAGGTCTTAGTCCTCGTGCTCGTTGTGACAATGCCATGAACGAATTTAATGGAATGCAAATCATAAATCATAAACCTAATTAAATCAATAACCAACCAACCAAAATTAAATTATTAACATAACTCATTAACAAGGGTTTTAGACTGGACTACCTCAAGTTATATGGCTACATGTCCTAAGGAGGCCTTGGTCTTTGTGCCCGTTATGACAACATCAAGAACCAGTTAATGAAAAATCGTTAATAAACTAATAAACAAGATAATAATAAATCTAGATACTTGATCAATAAACTAAATCAAATTTAAACCCAAAGATAATTGCTAGGTAACCCAAGCATATGAGGCTATTAAGTTAGCCATAAGAATGGTGAAATAAATCTCACGGTCATAATGTAGACAAAGGAAACTATCATTCAACCTAAATAATTAACCATAAATCACTAATTAATGGAAGCCTCCATATCTTATGTAAATTTCATTTTGGAGATGTTGTGATTTGGGTGAATCGGTTTGTTCATGTGAATTCTAATCCAAGTTTATCTTATTTAGATTTTTGATGATTACAAAAGCTTATTGTTTGTCTAATTCATCTTCTAACATATATTTGAGTTTTTTTTTGTTGTGTGTACTAAAGTATTTTTCAAGAAATTCACACTCTAGATTGTTGAAGACTTCAAGTTCATTTGTTCACTGTAAATGAAGTCTGTAAATTTTCTTTTTCTTGAGTCTGAGAGAGTGTGATTGTAAGTTGGATAACTGTGCACACACACACAATGGGGGAGTAAAAAGTTTAATTTTTTAAACTGATCGTACAGTACAATTTGATATCGTACGGGATGATATGTAGAATGTGTCCTCCATAAAGAACCCGCATGCCTAGAAAATTTTTCTAAGTCATGTTCGTACAGTACGAATACTTTTTCATACATGGGATTTGCTGTACGAACTGCTTAAAATTGGGTTCGTTCAAGCCTTCGTACGGGACGAAATGTTCGTACGAAGCTCTCTGTTCGATTCGTCCAAACATTCATACGGGATGAAATGTTCGTACGAAGCTCTCTGTTTGGTTCGTACAGGATGACTGTTCGTACGAAGCTCACTGTTCGATTCATCCAAGCTTGCGTACGAGACGAAATGAACGATATTTTGAATTATTCGTACGGTACGATCTGAGATCGTTTGGGATGATCGACACGTACTTAACTTAAAATTTAAGTTTTTAGACGGTTTTTGTTCAAGTTTTTGGCGAAATGCAAGTTTTTGGCGAAATGCAAGTTTTAGGCGAAATGCAAGTTTTTGAAAAAGAAAATTTATAGACTAAAGTATTTTTCAGGATACTTTTTTTGGCGTAATATGTACTAAAGTATTTTTCAGGACATTCACACTCTAGATTGTTGAAGACTTCAAGTTTATTTGTTTATTGTAAATGAAGACTGTAAATTTTCTTTTTCTTGAGTCTGAGAGAGTGTGATTGTAAGTTGAAATACAAGTTTTTGGTGAAATGCAAGTTTTTGAAAAAAAAGGGGAAGAGAAAAATCAAAATTTTACTGTTGTGTTTTTGTTCCTTGTTTGAATTCTGAATTGTGTTTTTGTTCCTTGTTTGAATGTTGAAAGGCATGGAAGTTTTTGAAGTGATGGGAGTTTATAGTGTCTATTCGTACTGATCAGGAAATTCACACTCTAGATTGTTGAAGACTTCAAGTTCATTTGTTCACTGTAAATGAAGTCTGTAAATTTTCTTTTTCTTGAGTCTAAGAGAGTGTGAGCCATTCACTAACACAAAAAGGATAAGCACAGAAACACTTGAACATTTCATTACTAGTCAATTTATAACATACAACATAGCAAGTTATACATTGAAGCACATCTTAAAAAAAAACTTGCTATCATATTGATTTGGGTATATTATTATGGATGACTATACTAGATTCACCTGGATTAGATTTTTGAATCATAAGAGTGAATCATTTGATGAGTTCAGAGATTTTGCCACTTGGATTCAGAGAAAACTTGGTTTTGAAATAGTTAGTATCCAAAGTGATCATGGGGGAGAATTTGAAAATGAAATGTTTAATGATTTTTGCATGGAATTAAACACAACTTCTCAGCACCGAGGACACCTCAACAGAATGGAGTTGTAGAAAGAAAGAACAGGATATTAGTTGAAACTGGTAGGGCCATGTTGGCAAAATATTCACTTCCTAAATATTTTTGGGCTGAAGCAGTTAGTACAACATGTTATGTATTGAATAGGGTGTACATAAGGTCTAAATTGAATAAGACACCCTATGAACTTCTTAAAGGTAGAAGTCCCAACCTCTCGCATCTACATATTTTTGGATGTAAAGTGTTCATTCATAATAATGATAAAACTCTTCTAGAAAAATTTGATCCGAAATCAGATGAAGGAATCTTTCTAGGATATTCAAGTGTTGGAAAATCCTATAGAGTTTTTAATAAGAGAACATTGGTAGTTGAAGAGACCACACATGTTATTTTTGATGAATCCTATGATAGTAAATGGTCTAAGATGGATGAAGATGAGGTTGAGGTGATAAACCAAAAACTTGAAAATCAAAAAGTTGAAGAAAGGGTTGAAAAAGAAGAGGAAAACCAATTGCCTAGAGAATGGAAATTTGTAAGGAGTCATCCAAAAGAATTGATTTTAGGTGAACCAAGTGAAGGAGTTAGGACTAGGTATGGTTTGAGGAAAGAAGTGAATCATTCAGCATTTATTTCAATGATATAACCCACGAACATAGAACAAGCACTTTTGGATGAATTTTGGATTTTGGCCATGCAAGAGGAGTTGAATCAATTCAAGAGAATTGATGTTTGGGAATTAATTGAAAGGCCAAAATATCAAAGTGTAGTTGGGACTAAGTGGGTGTTCAAAAATAAGATGAATGATTCATGAGTAATTGTGAGAAATAAGGCTAGATTAGTAGCTAAGGGGTATAATCAAATTGAAGGAATTGATTTTGAGGAGACATTTGCCCCTGTAGCAAGACTTGAAGCAATAAGAGTTTTGTTAGCCTTTGCATGTTTTAAAGATTTTAAATTGTACCAAATGGATGTTAAGAGTGCCTTTCTAAATTGGGTGATAGAAGAGGATGTGTATGTTGAGCAACCTCCAGGCTTTGAAAATTCTAAATACCCTAATCATATTTTCAAATTGAAAAAGGCATTATATGGACTAAAACAGGCACCTAGAGCATGGTATGAGAGGTTAAGCACTTTCTTATTAAATTGATCATTTATTAAAGGAAGCGTGGATACCACTCTGTTTATGAAAAGACTTAAAAATGAAATACTCATTGTATAAATATATGTGGATGATATCATCTTTGGATCAACTGATAAAGCTCTATGTGATGAATTTTCAAAAAATAATGAGTAGTGAATTTGAGATGAGTTTGATGGGTGATTTGACTTATTTTCTTAGCTTTAGTATAAAGCAAAATGTGGAAGGGACTTTTCTTTGTCAATCTAAATATGTTAAGGAAATCCTCAAAAAGTATGAAATGGATAATGCTAAACCAGTCACTACACCCATGAGTTCCTCAGTCCTATTAGATAAGGATCCTAAGGGAAAATCTGTTGATCAAAAGAAGTTTAGAGGAATAATTAGATCTTTGCTTTATTTGACTGCTAGCAGACCTGACATTATGTTTAGTGTTTGCTTATGTGCTCGATTTCAAGCTGATCCAAAAAAATCACATTTGACAGCAGTAAAAAGGATCTTAAGATATCTTTTGGGAACTCAAAATTTAGGAATTTGGTATCTTAAGAACAGTTCTTCTTTTGATATAATTGGGTACTCAGATTCAGATTTTGCAGGCTGTAGGGTGGATAGGAAAAGTACTTCTGGAACATGTCAATTCATTAGAAATTCATTAGTATCTTGGTCCAGTAGAAAACAAAATTCAGTAGCACTTTCTACAGCTGAAGCAGAATACATTGCCTTAGGGAGTTGTGTAGCACAGGTGCTTTGGTTGAAACAACAATTGAGTGACTTAGGATTAGTAGTTGGCACCATTCCAATATTTTGTGACAACACTAGTTCCATTTATATTTCAAAGAATCCTATTCAACATTCTAGAACCAAGCATATTGACATAAGGCATCATTTTATAAGAGATCATGTAGCGAAAAGAGAAATTGAACTACATCATGTCGCTACTAAAGATCAGCTTGCAGATATTTTCACAAAACCCTTAGCCTTTGACACATTTAGCATGTTGAGGACAAGACTAGGTGTGATAGATCTAAATACGTGATTGAAATTTCTGCAAATGTATTTCTATTTGTTTGTGTTTGTTAGTTTGTTCGTTGATTTATTTTAAAAAAAAAAAATAAAAAAAAGGGAAGAGAAAAATCAAAATTTTACTGTTGTGTTTTTGTTCCTTGTTTGAATTCTGAATTGTGTTTTTGTTCCTTATTTGAATGTTGAAAGGCATGCAAGTTTTTGAAGTGATGGGAGTTTATAGTGTCTATTCGTACTGTACGATATGTCATCGTACTGTACGATCACATCATCGTACCCACACTTCGTCTGTACGAACGGAGAGGAAACACGGTTAGGAGCAGTTATTATTGTTGACCTCATTTTTTTATATGAGGTCATTGGAGCCTAATCCAGACTTCAAATCAATCCTAAACTTAAGTCAATCCAAACCTTGATTCAATTCAAACCTTAATCAAAATCCAGACTCCAGCCTAGTCCAAGATTCAAATTCCAGTTCAAACCTTGATCCTGCCTTTGATCTAGCTCAAATCACTTTCAAACACTTATGATCACTCCAAATGATCATGAATGATTGAGATGATTCAAATCCAGATATTTAAACTCAAGATCTATATCAAATCCAGATTCCAAAATCCAAAATTCAAGGCCAAAGACCTAAGTCCTAAAAGCCTTTTTCAGGGAATTTTCAAACACTTCAAACCCCAGTCAAGTGACCTCTGATTCATGATCTGTCAATTGCATACTGATGTGATATGTCTCTAGAGGCAACCCAAATTTGAGCCCATTTTGGGGTCTCTAACCCCAAAAACTAAATTTAAATCCAAAGGCTGTAAAACCTTCAAATATTTACGGCCCGTGCCACTGGACCCATTATCTTGAAACATTTGACCTTGAAATTTCCCCCAAACCCTCTAATCACCTCCATACCCTTGATATAGATGTGTTTAACATTAATCTACATCTTTTTGGACCCACCTCGACCTAGGGTTCATCCGAGGTCAAAATGACCAAAATGCCCTTTAAAGGGATTTTTGGACTTTTGATCAAAATTTAACATCGTTCAACATTCTTAACCTTTGAAACCCATCTCAATGAATTTCCTATGATATTTGAGACCCATTGAAATCAAACCCACTCCTTGGTTTGACTTGTTTGACCAAGTCAACTATGGTTGACCAAATCCACCTTTAACCCAACCATTGATATTTTCAACATTTGAATCCATCTCAAACCAATCTAATGCTTCAAAATCATTTGTTTGGACACTCATGACATGTCCAAAGACTTCTAAGTCAATCCTCCCTAGGTTTGACTTGGTCAACCCATTTGAAGGGGTCAAAACCCTCTCCAATTTCATGTATTCACTTAAAGCTTCAACACCATGGCCTCATGACCCTTAATATTGACTCCTACAGCACATTTGACTCTTCCCATGTACATCCTAGTCACCATTAACTATTCAACAAGTCAATGGGTCAAGATGTGTTGAAATGAGGCAAAGTCATGGGCATTTGATCATGCCACATGGACAACCCTTTTCCCTCTCCCAAAACCTGCCCCAACCTGCTCAAAAGGGACTAATTTCCCTTCCTAAGAGGCCACAAATTAGCCCCCTAAACCTTGCTTAGGCTTGGTTTAGCCAAATGAGAGAAAAGATGTGTGGTCCCCCCCCTCTTGGCTCAAGGCAATCCCCCTCAATCCACCAGCCTTTTCCTAGTCTTGGGCTGCTCATGAGACACTTGGCAAGCATCCAAGGCACCCATGGTGAGATCCAAGCCATCCATTTCAAATCATGAGGGTTAAGTGGGCAAAATTTGCCCTAACCCTCATATGGATCATTCCTTGGCCTAAGTCCCAAAACTCTAACATCCCCAAGACTCTCCAGCAGCCTCCCACACTCTCCAGCACCTCCCAAGGCCATTCCAAGCCTTCCCCCACTATTTCCACCATTAAAACCTTCATTTTAGTGGAAAAGGAGAGAGAAAAGAGAGAAACACCTTCTCTCTTCGATATCTCAAGATCCAGCCGTCCAAATCTTCCAGGGTCTTCTGCAAACTTGAGCGTGGACAAACTACAAGTTCAGAGAGCCCAAGAACACGAACATCCATCGGGTAGATTGTAAGATATCTCCACTTTTATCTAGAGTTTAAATTTGAAACTGTAGAAATTTTACAATGCATGGAGCTTCCAAACTCCAGGCATTGCAAGATCATGTTGCCCTCTAGCTACAGTTCAAATTTTGTCAAATTTTGTTGAGTATTTTAAAAGATATTGGCATTTGAAATTTTTTAATGCGCGATCGGACGGCCCAGAATCTGCCACGTCGCCAGGGCTCAGCAGCGCGGCGTCTGCAGGGTTCGAACCCGCACCGTCTGGGTAGGGATCGGACACGTGGTCCAATCTCGACCGTCCGCCGATCCGTCATTGATCCGACGGCCCAGGATCTTACCGACATGTTTAAGTGACTTCTGGGGCCTCGACGCGTGTCCCGCCACGTGTCAAACGGCGACGGCGGCGGCGCAATCATTGCCACCGCCGTTTTTATTATTGATTTAAAAAAAATGTTTTAAATGCCAAAATCTTCTAAAATTCACAGTAAATTGAATTTTTCATCAAATTGGACGTTCTTTGGCTCGTTGGAAAGGTAATTAAATTTAGTATTTATTAAAATTAAAATTAAGTTGTTTTGAGCCCTGGATTGGGAGAAATTTGCATTTATTAGATTTTCATTTTTATCAATTTTCTTGCAATCCAGGGATCAAATGGGTCCCAAATTTTGGTGGAATGTTCCTGAGTATCTTAGGCATATCTTGTAATTTGTTTAGGGTCAGATGCTCTGTGGTTTTCTGTGATATGAAATTTTAAGGTAATGGGTCCATTTTGGACCCAAAACTTTGAAAATTCATAACTCCATTTTTCTGTAGAATTAGATTGCATAATTTGTGTGGTATGATTGCATATGTATCAGGGTTAGACACACCAAATTTCAAGCCATTTGAACAATAGAAACACCTAGGGAAAATATTTAGGAAAAAGTCTAGAAAACTTAGAAAATTCCTAGGGGGTTGTACACACACCCAATAGGGGTGAAATTTGAACACAGTAAACTTAGTGACATCATAAGCCTTAGGTCTAAATTTTACTGAATTTGGAGATCATTAGGTCAGAAAATTAATTTCCCAAAGTTTCAGTCCTTTTAAGAACACAGAAAATTCAAAAGAATGTAATAAATCCAAATTAAGTCCAAAAATTAAAAATAATATGTCAAATTGACCAGAACTTAGTCCTCTACCTAGAAAAATAAAAGCCCCTAGACTGGACTCCTAATTTAACTTTAATTTGACTTTTAATGAAAATTAATAATTAATTATATTAATTAATTTAAAATCATTAAAAATCCCAAATAATTTCCAAACACTTGGAAATGCTCCCATTGGTCATCCCTGACCTTTGGGAGTGATTCCATGCAGTTTGGGATGATTTTGGATCAAAATGATCAAAACCTTCCTAATTAAGTAATTTTAAAAATTCAATAATTAAGAAAACTTTGAAAATTCATAACTAATTACAGAAAAATCCAAATTGAACAAACTTAGTGTCAATAAACTCCAATTAAGATCTAGTATTTTCTAAAAATGTCAAACCTCCAAAATCTGGTCAAAGTCAAAAAGTCAACCTTTTGGTCAACCATAGTTCAAATATAGGCCCAAACTTTAAAAAATCATAATTTTTCATAGAAAACTCCAAATTGAGTGTGCTAATAGTCTAACAACTCATCATAAGGTCTAATATTTATTAAAAATCTGAAACTTGCAAAAATAATCTTAATTTGAAAAGTCAGCTTTTGACCCCTTAATTAAGTGATTAAAATAATCCAGAAAATTCTAAAATTCAATAAATCATTCAAAATTCCAGAAAACATCAATTTTATTTTAAAACCAGCAACCAATCAATTTAATTAAAAATTAATCAATCTTCAAACTTTAATCAAACTCGATTCACTTAATTATATCGGGTACCACTGGGTAACCTAGGCCTACGAGGCTATTAAATTAGCCCCAAGGAAGGTCAAATAAACTTCATGGCCTCGGTGTGCAACAAAGGTGGTATTCAACAAATAATTAAAATCAATTTTAAAATCAAATTTAAACCATTAAGACTTAAACTTCAATTAAAATCTCCCTTAAGCCTTTCAACCAATTAGGACATCAAACAACTTCAATCAATTACCCATCCTAGGATCTACCCCAGCCACACGACCTTCTACACACACTTTAGATGATTTGCTAGGACAACCAACTCTAGATCTAGGCTAGGCCGATGTTTCCTTTTCTGCTGTGTGCCGAGTTTTTCGAGTTTTCATTGCATGTTGTGATTGAAATTGATTGATGTGTTTGTTTACTTTCTTTACTGCACTCTGTGAATTGATGTGATGGGCGATTAGATTACCCTTAGGTTAGGAACGATCTGGATGCTCACTAAATTTTCCGCAGGTGGCCACGCTCATGCAGGGCAACAAAGGGGGCTAAATAAATCATAAATATAAATGCTACAGGTGCTTCAGCTGCTTAGCCCCCAAATAAAAAGAGCGTGGCCAAGTGTGTTTATTTTTACATGCACATATATATAACTGCTTAGGATGTATTCTAATATTTAAATGCTTAGGATAACCCTGCAGGAGAGTCTAAAATTTTTATTTTTATATTCATGTAATTTGTTTGAGTATTGAGTTGTGAAAGTGACACTTTGAGTTTGGGATACATAGATCCAAAGGTTGGATTCCAAAGAGGAAAGGATACCCCTTTGGGGGATAGTCCTTATCCATTTGGAACTCCAAATTTGGATCACTTTACTACCCAAAGTGGAAAGAGTAACCTCCCCCTCAAGGGAAGAGTTCTCTTTTCCATTTGGGTATCAAGCCACGAAGAATCCAATGAGCTCGAGAAGTTGAAGACAGAGAGTATCCCACTCAAAGTCACTTGCGTCTGTATTAGGATTAGAATCCGGTTTGTTGTCAGTGGTGCCCGACCACCTTTAATTTATGTAAATCTGAGTTGTAATAAGCAAGGCAATTTACCTATAGACATTTACTTAATTAATTTGATTATTTAATGTATTGTGATTTAATTTGATTGCGTATACGATTGCCTGCTTTTTTTAGTTTTTTTTGGGCGATTGAATGCCGTTCTTTTTGTTTTAGCCTGGAATTCGTTAGGCTCTTTAAGGACCAAAAATATTTCTATTCATAACCTATATTTAAAATTTTAAGATTTAAATAACATAGAAATTTAACGACCTAGGGAATAGCCGGAATCGTCCGGGGTCGCATGCATATTACTGCATCTCTCTCCCTCCTTGCTATAAGACACTTCCCCGCCTGCGGGTAGAGTCCAGATAATCCGACCTACGAGGATGAGGTGCTGGATCTGGGGAAGTCTAGTCTTTTCAAAAAAAATTATTTTATAAGCCTTTTTTAAAATTTCATGCATACCAGATTTGGATACTTTAACCAGCATGCATCGCATTAGAAATTTATTAAATTAAAATTTTAATTGCATTTTAGTCTAAGCATTCCACCCGACATAAGTCAAGGGGTCAATTAGGAATCTGCTCTAGACGTCGACCCCAACTTCTTAAACCTATCTTAAATAATGTTCCTGATCACTCCGCATCAAAAGACCGGACTCATGGTTTTGAAGCGCTTAGGTGGTTTAGCTGGCTCCCCAATCCAGGCCGGGGTAAGTCCAGATTTTTCACTGCATTAGCTAGGTTCGGACTACTGTATTCCAGTGTCCAAATTTAGAGTTAGGATCCGGGGCTGATTTCTTTTTGAGTCATAAGACCCCAACCTCTGAGAATATAATCCCAAATTTCTAATAAAATACCTGACTCAAACTAAATATTCTTCCAATCTAAAATTTAAAGCCCAACACTTAGCTTAGGTCAGGACACTTCTGAATTGTTTTAGAATCTCAAAGTGTCTCCTACCCCTCTTCCCTTGACTCAAAAATAATTGTTCAAAATTTGATCCAATCCCTCTTCAAAATCCAAAATTTCATCTCTTTGGTATCATTCCTAGAAAATCTCTAAACAAAATTTCTGCCATTATTTTAATCGAAAGTTTTCGTAGGGGACTCCAGTCTCCCACGATGTAATTAACTATGAGGGCTTGCGCTCGTAGGAGATTTAGAACCCACAACTAATTTTTAAAATTGATTTTCAAAATTCAATTAGGCTTCATTGGGAAAATTAAACTATTAATTATCATTATCGTTATGTTTGAATGATTATTAACAAATGATATCTTCTCCCTTTGGGGAGATATATATCTTTTGTTAAAATGATTTCGAATATGAAATTAATGATCACTTCCCTTGATTATCGTAGCATGATATTTGATTGAACTTTATTTTGACCCTTCGGGGCCATACAAAGTTCTCTCTTAAATCTGGTTATGATATTCAAGATAGAATTTATAATTCTAAATCTGAACCCCATCCTGAAATTTTATTTTCACCTCCCGAGGTGGTATATATTTTTCTAATGGGATGTTCAATTTTAGAATTAAAAATTTTTAACATCAATTTAAATTTCCCAAAGAAAACTAAAATTTTCAAAACTGGCTTTCAAACACAACAATTATTGGTGATCGTACGTACGAATACGTCATTCGTCTGTACGATCCACATGTCGTTTCACGTGAGGGATGAACCTAACCATCGCATGAATGAACTTAAATTTTTTGATCGTCCCGGATGAACACGTCATCGTCTGTACGATCAGGAAGTCAAAAAGCATGTACGAAAGGACGCCTCGGGACGAGCAGTTTACGAAAAACTGTTTCATTTTGACTGCTTTCGTTCGTCTCGGACGAACTTTCATTCGTCCCGGACGAATCAAGGTTCGTCTTGTACGAACTTGATTCGTACAGTACGATAGCAGATTTTTTCTATATAAAGGTGGGTCATTTTCTTTCATTTCACTTTCTATCTAGAACCTTTAGAGCCTTGAGAGAAAATGTCTGGCAGTGGAAAAAGGGCACGGGTTGCTAGGTCTCCAGCATCTAGAAGGAACTGGGATGATAACTTTCTTAGTGAAGAGAATGAGGAAGCATACCTTAGGTATGCAGCATCTAAGGTTACTCCCTCCCGCATTCTACTGCAGGAAATATACATTTTGCAGTTATGCCCCTTTTTAATTCGACCCACTTTTCTTTTCTTTTGACCTTGATTTATGCCTTCAATAAGGATCTATTTCATGTGTTCCTGGCCAACATGACCTTTAACCAGGATCACTCAGTCATTTCATCTTTTGTACTCAAGCAAAAAGTAGTGATAACCAAGGAGGACCTAGGAGATTATGTTCATCTTAGAACTCAAGGGGTTAGAGCTCATACCTTCTCCACTAGACCTGAAACCGGTTGGTCGGAAATTAACCGAGTTCTTAGAGGTGTAAGCACACCCACACATGTCTTCCGGGTAGATACATTGAATCAAAATGCAAGGATAATACAACATGTGCTTAGGACATCAATTATTCCTAAAGCAGGAGATAGGGTTAATATGACTCCACTTCTTTCCTCAACCACTTTTCTGATTATGAATGGTCAACCCATTGATGAAGCACAATTGATTTTATACTACATCTATTATCTTTCAGATATTGGTTTGGCTAGTGTAAAGAGGAAGAAAAATATTGCTTTAGGACATATTGTGTGTTACATTCTAGAGAGGAAGTACAACCTAGTTCATCCTTCCGGTCCTTTTGAACTCCCACTGTACTTCACTGACGCTTCCTTTAGAGCATTATTTGGGAAAGAGGGTACAGCAGACAGCTCAGATGATGAGCCTCCTTCAGCTTCTGCTCCTTCAGGTGCACCCTCAACTGCATCTGGACCTTCACAGGATTTTTATCAAAATATGGTCCAACGTTTTGATAGAATGGACCAAAGGTTTGATGATATTGAGGCTCAATTGAAGAGGCAGGATGATCAGTTTGATGTTGAAAACATAAATATTGCTACTTTGAATAGCTACTTTGTGTTGTTTGGTGCTCCACCACCTCCTCTAGATCAGGGCCCTTCTCAGTTCTAGCTTGATTTGTTATGGTTTAGTTTGGATGTGATTGTGTTACTCTTTGTATGTTTTAGGGTGTTTTTATGTTGAGGTGAGTTTTTGTTTTGGATATGATAGCAAGTTTTTTTTAAGATGTGCTTCAATGTATAACTTGCTATGTTGTATGTTATAAATTGACTAGTAATGAAATGTTCCAGTGTTTCTGTGCTTATCCTTTTTGTGTTAGTGAATGGCCTTGTTGTATTTTTTTTCCCTTCATTTCACTTGATTATAGTTGATTATTGATCTAGAATGTTATTTGAGTTCATATTACAATTGAAAATACTATACATAACTTTAAATTTTTAAATTTTTTTAGATTTCATTATGTTTTTGGTGTGGATTAGAAGATCTTAAATCTTATTTAGACATGTATTATTCAGTCTAAATTTGTGTATTTTTGATGTTTTAACATTATTCTCACTGTCTAAATCTTTGTGTTTATTATTATATGTGTGACTAAGAGATAATATTTTTGGAAAGAATCTTACATTCAAAGCAAAATTTGAAAAGATGCACAAAATATTCCATACAAGAAAAGATACGCAATGTCGCCAAATGTGAAAAGACACACAAAGTGTGTCATACAATAAAAGATGCGCAGTGTCGCCAAATTTTAATAAGGCACAAAATTAGCCTACATTTTTAAAAGATGCGCAAAGTCGCCAAATTTTCTTTCCTTTAGCATTTTTTCTCTATTTTCACTAATCAATAATTGTCACTGTAGACTTAGAATTTTGGTAATGTTATCTCATCTTCTCTACAAAATTGAGATTGCTAATATGTCTAATACATTACTACTTTAGATCAACTTTTCTTCTCCTTAACATACTATGCAATCTAACATTTTTTGAGAATTTAGTATTTGCATCTCAATTGAATATTGTAGTTAAACTTCATTTAACATTATTCCTCTTCTCAACTACTTTTAAGTGACCTTTTTGCTGTTGGCAAAAGGGGGAGAGTTTTTATTGTTTGAGTGATGTATATTATGTGCCATTTTTGTATGTTATGTGAGACTTATGTTATTTTGACTTACATTATGTGCTATTTTTGTTTGTTTGTTCTTATTTCTTGTGCTATTATTTTTGTATGTGTGCTTGTGTTATCATTAAGACACTCTTTCCTACCCTTCCCTTCTGTATTCTATATAAAATTCTCTATTCTCATATATCTTGATTAGTCTTTAGGAGGAGCCTAGGGATAGGATAAGTCAATGCTTTAAGGGAACTTTAGGGATCTTTTATTTAGGGGGAGTGTAGATCTTTTATTTAATCTTTTATTTAAGGGAGTACATTTAGTGGATGTTAGAAGTTTTATTATTTTATATATTTCATTTCAAACAATAGTTGTTTTGCCATCATCAAAAAGGGGGAGATTGTTGTGATTTTGGTGAATCGGTTTGTTCATGTGAATTCTAATCTAAGTTTATGTTATTTAGATATTTTATGATTACAAAAGCTTATTGTTTGTCTAATTCATCTTCTAACATATATTTGAGTTTTTTTTGTTGTGTGGTACTAAAGTATTTTTTAGGAAATTCACACTCTAGATTGTTGAAGACTTCAAGTTCATTTGTTCACTGTAAATGAAGTCTGTAAATTTTCTTTTTCTTGAGTCTGAGAGAGTGTGATTGTAAGTTGGATAAATGTGCACACACACACAATGGGGGAGTAAAAAGTTTAATTTTTTAAACTGATCGTACAGTACGATTTGATATCATATGGGACGATCTGTAGAATGTGTCCTCCATAAAGAACCTGCATGCCTAGAAAATTTTTCTAAGTCATGTTCGTACAATACGAATACTTTTTCGTACATGGGATTTTCTATATGAACTGCTTAAAATTGGGTTCGTTCAAGCCTTCGTAGGGGACAAAATGTTCGTACAAAGCTCTCTGTTCGATTCATCCAAGCGTTCGTACGGGACGAAATGTTCGTACGAAGCTCTCTATTTGGTTCGTCCAGGCTTTCGTACGGGACGACTGTTCGTACGAAGCTCACTGTTCGATTCGTCCAAGCTTGCGTACAAGACGAAATGAACGATATTTTGAATTATTCGTACGGTACGATCTGAGATCGTCCGGGACGATCGACATGGACCTAACTTGAAATTTCAGTTTTTGGACGGTTTTTTCTGTCCCAAGTATAAAAATGACTCAAAACTGTTTGAAGAAGAGATCCTTCTACAAAAATTCTTTTGGGAAGTGAAAGGAGAGTGATTGGGAGAGTGTTTGGGAGTGAGTTTAGAGAAATCTTTCAAGAGAGAATTGTGAGGAGATTCACAAGGTTATCCAATTGAGAGGATTTCTTTTACTTATTTTTCAAGCATCTTCCTAGTTCCTTGGAGGCTTTTGCAAGAGGATTGTTCGAGAGGATTCCAGTTCTCTGCCACACTTGGAGAGTGAAAAAGACGACGGTTCTCTGCCGCACTTAGAAAGTGAAAAGGATGACGGTTCTCTGCCGCACTTGGAGGGTGAAAAGGACGACGGTACTCTGCCGCACCAGGGTTGGTGGAAGAGAGTTTGTAAAGGCTTCTCCGCCTTGCTGTGGGGGTAAAATGAGAGAGACTTGAGTTTAGTGCAATACCTAGAGGAGTCTCTAAGGAGTGGATGTAGGTCGTGTTTGACCGAACCACTATAAATTCTGGTGTCTTCTGTTCACTGTTTATTTTCTGCATTTTTATTTTTTCGCAGTATATTTTCTCAGTGGTTGAATTTCTGTGTTGAATAAAAGAGCAAAAAATTATCTCTGTTCATACTGTACGAATTGATATCGTACTATACGATTGACATTAAATTTTTTCCGAAATATTCAGCGTATTTTTTTTAAAGGGCTAATTCACCCCCCCCTCTTGGTTAGCCTAGGGACGTGTGCAATAGGTCTAACAACCTATTCGGACTTTCAGGAGAGTATAAGTGTATCAAGTTTTGAGGCTTACAGAATAAAACACTTAATTAAAATTTAGGACTTTAGAGAACCAATATTTATTCAAATTTTACATTTAAAACTCATTCTAAAATGAACACTAAAACATAAAAATTAAACTCAAATTAAATCTTCTTTCAAGCTACAAAAAACTAAAGAAAATATTAGAAAACTCTGAATAATAACCCATTTTGAATACATCCAAACCACACAGCCTGACACATACATAATAGTGGCTTGTTAAGATAGCCAACTTTACTTTTAGGCAAGGCTATTATTCCTCTACACTTGCTCTTTGTGTGATATAATTTTACATGAATTTCATTGCATGCTGATTGTCATGGCTTGATGTGTTCTGTGATGCCTTGTGATGTGATGATTTTATTACATTACTTGTGATATAATGTGATGGCACTAAATTTTACCTATTTTAGGAATGATATGGGTACTAACGGAGTTATTTGCAGGTGGTCATACTTATACAGAGCTATATAAAGGGGGCAAATAAAAAATATGTGATTAACAAAGTTTTTTGCAGGTGCTAAACTTGCTAAACCCCTCAATATTAAAAGCATGGCCAAGTGAATATGTTATCCCAAGTGTGGGTTATGAAATCTTTATAAATGTTTATAATATTTTGATAATTTTATATATAATCTGCTTAGGATAATGTGCAGGTTGTATTAGAGTCATTTAATTTTTCTTAAATATAAATTCAAAAAAGATTGTGAAAGTTACTTAAAATGGGATATTTTAGTATCAAATTTGGAATCCAAAGAGGAAGATAACACCCCTTCAGGGAGGAGTTCCTTCCATTTGAAAATCCAAATGAGGATGTCTTAAAATCCAAAGAGAAAAGAAGCACCCCTTTGAGGAGGAGTTCTTTTCATTTAGATATCAAGACCCGGCGAATCCAAGGAGCTTGAAGGAAAGAGCTGAGGAGTAAAGACAAAAATATTCCATTTTAATACTTATATCGTTATGTAGGATTAAAATCCAGGATTTTTTGTAAGTAGTGCCCAACTACTTTTAATTTATACAGGCCCTAGGTTATAATTAAGTGGAATTTTCACATTGCCTTTTATATTCATTTGATATTATGTGATGATATTTTTTAAAATTGTTTGTGCTTTGGAAATTGCCTACTTATTTAGGTTTATTTCTTGCATGCAGGATTTATTTTTAGCCTAGAATGTGATTAGGCTCTTAAGAATAACAAAAAAAATCTTCTACTTATAATTAAATTAAAAAAATATCTCGATTACATAGAAAGATAAACGCACATAAGAAGTAAGCTCGGGCACGATGGGATTTTTTTATGCATTCATATTAATCTTCTCTCCTTGTTAGCTACCTCCTCACTTGCGGGTCATGGAAGACCACCAGACCTATTAAGGTGCAACTCTGGTTAGGGGATGTTATGCATATCTAGAAAAAAATTTATTTTTTAAGCCTAATTTTTAAAATTCATCATATATTTTTGCATACAATGTCAATCAACCTATATTATATTAGAAACTAATTAAAATTAATAAAATTTTAATTGTATAAAGCCTAATCACCATACATAAGTAAATGGGCCAGTTAAAATCTTCTCTAGATGTCGACCCTAATTTTTCAAAAACTTAAAATAACGAATCCTACCCATCTTTTATAAGACCGGATTCATGATTTTAAAGTGCCCAAGTGGTTTAGCTGGCACTCCAGTCCAGGCCATGGTAAGCCCAAAATTGCATTTCATTAGTTAGGTTCGGGTCACTATCTTTTAGTGCCCAACTTAGATTTAGGTTCTAGAGTGGACCTAAAATCATAAGTCCCCAACATCAAAAACTTAATCCCAAATTTCTAATAAAATATCAACTTGAATTAAAATTTTCTCTCATCCAAAATTTAAAGCCTAGCAAAAGATAGATTAAGGCATTTCTGAATTATTTTAGAATCCCAAAATGCCTCCTACTTCTCATCCTTTGGCCTCTAAAATAAGTGCTCAAAATTGATCCAATCCCTATTGATATTCCAACATCATTCTCTTCGTATCACTTTTTAAAAATCTAAAATAAAATTTCTACTATTATTTTAATTGAGAGTATTCATAGGAGGCCCAAAACTTCTTATGATATAATTATCTACAAAGGCTTACCTTCGTAGGAGATTTAAGATCACAAATGAAATAAATCCCATCCTACTTAGCTCCTAAATAGGTTGGGGGAAAATTGTTATTTTGAGAAAATTAAAATTAAAATGGCAATCATTATCATCTTACTTAAGTAGTAAGTGATAAGCAATATTTCCTTCTCTTGGGGAGAAATATCATTTATCATTACAACTTTGATTATAAAATTAATGATAATGTATCCGAGTTATCGTAACCAAATACATGGTTGAATAATATTTGATCTTTCGGGGTTATATATAGTACTCCCTTGAATTTGACTACGATAACTTAAATAAGATTTTCTTAATTTTAAATCTGAACTCATTAGAGATCATTATTTTTATCTCTCGAGGTGATATATTATTCCTAATGGCATGTTCAATTTAATAATTAAAATCCAAAAAAAAATTATATTCAAAATTTTCCAAAAAAATAAAATTGTAATTAATTTATGTGCTTCCCAAGCAAAATAATGATATGATATACCAACATGTAGGAAGTGATGAATTCTTATATGAAAGCTGCCTGACTTGTGATATATGATATGAGATTAATTCATGGCAATAGAATTGATATGATTGAGATTGATTCTTATAAGGTTGGCCTACAGGACTTGATAAAAAATACCATACATAGCCATATATTCTATCTTATTTATATATACATATGACATGAGCATACTCCATAAATTGCATAAGTGACATGATTTAATATGATATAAATATGATACAAAATATGACTGATAGAAGTTATAGAACATATTAATCTTTTATATAGCTATTGAAAACTAAATTCGAGTCATATTGCTTTCATAATTTCTATTGCTCGTATGAAATTATATTGTTTATTTTGATTGCTACATGATCTTATAGTTATATATTTATATTAATTTGGATTGAATGGTTACATGCACACTGCTTCAATTTTCTTGCATTAATTTCTGTTATAGGTTTCGTAACCTTCTAAGTTATTAGCTCACTCTATAAATTATATATATATATATATTTAGGAAGTAGTAGGACCCAATGGAGTGAGACAAATCATGATTCAAGTTTTATTATTTTTTATATTTTTTATTTTATTCTTTTACAGTAAGGGGTATAGAGAGATAGACAAATGGATACAATGATTGATCTTCTGGTTATTGTTTGATTGAAAAATATAATTTTAAAAAAAGGTTTTAATTCTTTTTGGGAAATGTTTAATTTCTGGAATTTAAATTTTATAATCGAACATTTATTATGAATGATATATCACCTCAAAAGGTGAACATATCGTTCCCTAATAGGTTCAGATTACAAATCTTGATTTATCCTGATTATCGTAGTCAAACTCAAGGAGAAACAATATATGATCTCGAAAGATCAAAATGATGTTCAATTCAATGTTTGACTATGCTAATCTGAATATATGGATCATTAATTTCATAATCAGAACTATGATTGTAATTGACATATCTATCCGAGGAAAGAAAATATCAATCACTATCAATAGTTTGAATATAACGATAATGATCGTCAGGTTTAAATTTTCCAAAGATAATTAATTGAAGGTTTTAAAAACTTGATTTTTGAAATCAGGTCTGGGTTTCTAAATCTCCTACGAGCGCAAGCCCTCGTAGTTAATTACATCGTAGGAAACCAAAAAATTTCCTATGAATACTCTCGATTAAAATAGCGATACGAATTTTATTTAAGAATTTCAAGGCTAGATGTCAAAGGAGATTAAGGGTTGGAAATTCAATAGGGATTGGATCAAATTTGAGCAGTTATTTCTGGAGTCAAAGGAAGAAGAGTAGGAGATGTTTTGAGATTCTGAATCACTTCAGAAACACCTCAACTATCCTAAGTGTTGGGCTTGAATTTGATTGAAAGAAATTTTTAATTTGAGTGATTAATTTTATTAGAAACTGGGAATTAGATTCCCAGAAGGTTGAGGTCTTAAGATTAGAGATTTGCCTCAGAACCTAAGTCTAAAATAGGTACTGAGAATCAGTGACCCAGAACCTAGCTAATGCAATGTAATCTGGACTTCTGGACTTACCCCGGCCTGGATTGGGGAGCCAGCTAAACCACCTAAATGCTTTAAAATCATGAGTCAAAGTCTTTATGAAAGAGTGATTAAGAATGTTGTTTAAGATTTGTTTAAGGAGAGCGGGACTGACATCTAGAGCAGATTCCTATTTAGCCCCTTAACATATGTTGGGTTAAATGCTTAAGCTAGAAATGCAATTAAAGATTTAGACTCAATTTTTAATTTGTATCTAATACAATGCATGCTAGTTGACTCGATGAAATACTTAAATTAAAATGAAGCAGTTTTAAAATAGGCTTAAAAATAGATTTTATCCTAGAGATTGCACAACATCCCCTTGGACAGAACTGCACCCTAATAGGTCAGGTGGTCTGCCAGAACCCGCAGTCGGGGAGGTGCCTAACAAGGTAGAGAAAAGTTCAATATGATGCATGAAAAACTCCCGGCGAGTCCGGACTTACTTCTTAAGAGTGTTAGAGTTTCTATCTGAGCTTAAAAATTTTAATTTTGTTTAAGTAGAAAAAGTTTATGACCGTACCCTCACGAGCCTCCGATCGGGTTCCAGGCTAAATCAAATACGACATGCAATAGCGCCAACTAAACTACTAAAAGCATGCGGGTCCTTAATCGCAATCAACACATCAATTAAATCATTTAAATAATTAAATCAATTAAATAAATGCTCAAACTGAAAGTCCATAGGCAAGTGCCCTTAATAATATAACCCAGGGTCTGCAGTAAAGTAAAGTGGCCGGGTACCACTGACTACAACCCGGATTCTATTCCTAAGACTCAAGTGACTTTGAGATTTAAGATTCTTCTCGTTCTTCACTTCTTCGTCTTCTTGGAACTCCTTGGATCGTCGGGTCTGGATATCCAAATGAAAAGAAACTCCCCCTGAATAGGGGTGTTATCTTTTCTCTTTGGATATTTGAAATTCATCATAATTTGGATCTCCAAATGGATAGGAACTCTCCCCTAAGGGATGTTCCTTCCTCTTTGGATTCCAAATTGGATGTTTAAACATCTCAATCTCAAAGTACTTTTAAATAATTTACAACTCAATTCAAATCAAATTACATCAATAGAAATTAAAAATCTAGACTCAACAACCTACAAGGTTATCCTAATAATCAGCAGTTTATATTTGACATCCCAAGCAGTTAATATATTTAAAATTTAAATGCTCAAACCAGCCACACTTGGCCATGCTCTTTTTGATTTAAAGGGGACCTGTGCAATTTAATAATTATGATTTTTGCCCCCTTTAGTTTATGCCCTGTATGAGCATGGCCACCTGCATAAGATTGAATTAGTACAAAACGTTCCTAACCTAAGGGTAGGTCTAACGCACAATCAATCAACACAGAGTGCGGTAAATAAATAAACAATCACATCAACATCAAATACTTAAATCTAACAACTAGCATGCAATGAAAACCACGAAAAACTCGGCACACGCAAGTAGCAGAAAAGTAAACACCGGCCTAACTTAAGACTAGAGTTGGTTGTCCTAGCAAACCATCTAAAGTGTGTGAGGTAGGCTGTGTGGCTTTGATATGTCCTAAATAGGCAATTGATTGAAGTTGTTTAAAGTTCTGGTTGGTTGAAAGGCTTAAGGGGGATTTAATTTGAATTTAAATATTAATGACTTGAAATTGATTTTAAACTTGATTTTAATTGTTTTTTGGATATCACATTTGTTGCACACCGAGGCCGTGAAGTTTATTTCACCTTCCTTGGGGCTAATTTAATTACCTCGTAGGCCTGGGTTACCCAGTGGTACCCGATATAAATAAGTGATTTGAGTTTGATTAAGGTTTAAAGGTTGATTAATTTTAATTAGAATTAGTTGGTTGCTGGTTTTAAGTTCAAATTAATGTTTTCTGGAATTTTTGGAGATTCATTGAATTTTGGTATTTTCCGGATTATTTTAATCATTTAATTCAAGGGGCAAAAATTGACTTTTTGATTTAAAATATTTTCTAGAAATTTAATATTTTATTAAAATACTAGACCTTAATACAATCAGTTAGACAGTAAGTACACTGAAATTGGATTTTTCTAGATTTTATTATGAAGGTTTGAAGTTTTGACTTGAATTTGAACTAAGTTTGACCAAAAGTTGACTTTTTTCAAATTTGTTTGATTTCTGGAAACTTAACATTTTTAATAAATATTAGACCTTATTATGAGTTGTATGCCTTTGAGTTTGCTCAATTTGGAGTTCATTTGAATTAGTTATGAATTTTTGAAGTTTTGACTATTTATTGAATTATTTAAATTGTTTAATTAAAGACCCTTTTTATGATTTGAATCCAAATGACCTCCAAACTTCTTGAAATCAACTCCAAAGGTCAGGAATGACCTAAGGAGTGATCTCCAAGTGTTTGAGAAATTTTTGGAATTTTTAATTATTTTTAATTAATTAAATTAATTAAATATTCAATTTCAATTAAACTTAAATTAAACTTAATTTTAATTTCAGATCTGGTTGATTTTAATTTTCATGTGTTAGGGATTCAATTCTGGTCAATTAGAGGGGTTAATTGTATTTTTTGGATTTAATCTTGATTTATTATAATTTTTGGAAGGTTTAAGGGCTTAATTGAGGTTTAAACTTGATTAAGTTAATTAAGTGGCTTAATGATTTCAAAATTCAGTGGGAAATTTTCCTAGGCCTGAGAGTGTCACTAAGTTCAAATGGTTTGAGTTTCAAGTCAACAGGGGGTCAATCCTAATTATTAGAATTTTTCTAAGTTTTCTAAATGAGTCCTTAATTGTTGTCCTTAATGATACTAGGTTAATTGGGTTCAAATCAAAGTTCTTCTAACCCTTGACATGCATACATATGTGACACATAACCACAATTCAATCCTAGATCTAAGAGAGCCTTAAAACTAGGTGAGTGTATGTATCTTAAGCATACAATCGTTAAAATGACTTGATTAACCAAGGGATGATCAATGAATGATTAACACATTAATCATCCATTAATAATCCATTACTCCACATTAATTCTGTTCAAACATGCTCAATCCATGCTTAAAATTCCATGGGATCTCTCAAACTTTGGGATTCTAATATATATATAGTTTTAGAATAGATTTAAAGGATATATATATATATATATATATATATATATATATATATATATATATATATATATATATATATATATATATAATAAAATAAAATAATTTAAAATATTATTAAAATAAATTTAAGGATTTAAGAGATCCTCTGACCTTTTAAAAAAATGACTTAAAAATAATTTTTAAAATTTGAAAATATTTAATGTAATATTAATTAACTATTACTTAAATATTGAAAAACATTAAAATAATTCAAATGATTTAAAATAATTAAAGTTTTTGAATCTTAAAGTTAGGTTTAAATTAAAATATTTGAAAATCCAAGAATTTTAAAGTATAAAAAAATTTAAAATTTAAAATTATTTAACTTTAATTAATTACTAATTAGTATTTAAATACTTAATTGATTAAAATATAAAGTATATTTTAAATTAACTTAGTTTCAAAATAAAAATATTTTAAAATAGTTCTTTCATCATTAAACCTTTTGAGATAAAAAATTATTTAGTGATTTAATATTGAATTAATCAAATATCAATTAATTATTTAATTATTTAAATGACAAAGATCATTTAAATATTATTAAATATTTTAACTTAGGTTTTGATTTTAAAATGTTTGAAATTTATATTATAATTTAAATAAAAGATTCAAAATTAGATTTCTAAAATCTTAAAAATATTTTATTTAATTTAATTAAATATTAATTTAAAATAGTTAATAATTCATGTTTGAAACAACACAAAATATTTTAAATTAATAGGAAAACTTTAAATTAAATCATTTGATTTTTGAAAGATTGCAATATATGTAATATATTAATCTTAAAATTGAAATTAATTTTTAACTAGTTATTTAATTTCTGTTAATTAAAATCTAATTAAAAAAAAAACTTACAGATTAAAAAAAAATAAAAAAAAAATGGCGCCACGTGGCGGCGCTCTATTGGCCACCTTAAAAGGCAACCAATGATCGCCGGCGGCGGCATTAAATGCCCATGATTGCGACGCCGGCAATCATGATCATTTAATGCTGGGGTCCACGCGCTATTTACTTAATTGACTCAGCGGCTTGCGGCAGCCGTTCGATCTTCCGCCATCTGAAATGAATGGCTATGATCTTGGCGGACTGAGATCAGAGCTTCCGCGAAGACCACGCGGTTGAGGGGTACCGCGGGATGACTCAATCAGGACCGTTGATCGAGAGATCAACGGTCCAAAACATGCATGGCTGCAGCGTAGTTAAACCGAAACCTTAACTAAAAAAAAAATCTCGTTCTCAAGATACACTCAATGAAATTTAATGAAACTTTAAACCTAGATTCATAAATTGAACAGAAATTACGTGGAGTTTATTTTATAGCTTGAAACGCACTATTTAAAAAGTTAATTAGCTTGAAGTGTGTAAACTAGGGTTTAAGATTTCGACCTTGATAATGGACGGATTAATCCATTTAAGAGCTCTCTGAAATTGTTGTTTGTCCACGCTTAAAAGTGTAGAAGACCCCTCGAGTTGGTGACGTCTGGATTGAAAGATACACGCTCTTGAAGGATCTAAACTTCGGTTCGCCGGGAAACTCGCCGGCGGCGGCTTTGATCGATCCGATTAGGGTTAGAAAGTGTGGAGGAGTTTCTTCAGAGCTCAAAGAAGCAATGATCTGGATTTAGCAGGGTTCTTCTGGAGAGAGGATCAATGGGATGGAATTCCGGGTTCTTCTCAATGTTTTCCCCTATTCAAGTGTCTCCAAGCCAAATGGACAGCTGAGATCGACTTGGCATTTCATCAGATGTTTGCCAAGTGTCTAGGGGCCGTTAGGGAGCAGGAATATTCAAGGACAAAAGGACTAGTGAGGTGGAAAGGCCTCTTTGTCCTTTAGAGCACATGGAGATGATTAGGATCGGTTTAAACCTAATGCAAGGATTAGATTTAGCTCAAGAAGATTCCAGAAAGCATTTGGAACAGCTGGAGTGATCCCAAATGATATGGATTAGCTTTGAGAGAGTGTTTGACCATATTTGACCCTCCTAAAGCCTTAGTTTGACTGTTTGACCAGTCTACTTGCCATGTGGACTTGTGATGTGGCATAAAAGGATGCCTTAAACTAGTTGGGTTGATTCAAAGGGGATTGAGGCTTAAGGATTGGGATTTGAATGGGAATAAGGGAATTTGAGAAGGTTTGACTTGGTCAAATTGACCATGATGTGACTTCAAATCATTTTAAATTTGCTCGAATCATTTAATGAACAAGATTTGAAGCTTTAGAGAGATTAGAGAGGTTTAAAAGAATATTGGAATGAGTATATAATTGAATCCATACAAGGTTTGACCAAAAGGAATGAGTTGACTAAGTCAACTTGATCATGACTTGGATCATGGTATGCTTAAGTGTGTTTGAATCATATATTAGAATCAAATTGAGGGTTCAAAAATAATGCTTTGATCACAAGGATTGAATTGACCCAAATGGGTCAGATTTGAGTAAACTTGAGTCTTAGTTAACTTGGTCAACTCTTGACTGGGTCAAAGGGTCCAATCAAGTCCAAATCACTAAGACAGGTGATCAAAGGAGTTTAAATGGGTTTGAAATTGATCTGGAGTTTGATTGGGTCTAAATGAGCTTAAGGGTTTAAGTTGGTCAACTTGAGTTGACCTGATCAACCAAGTTGAATCAGGGTCTGGACTGAGTCAATTTCAAATGGTAAATGGAGTCTGGTAGATGTGGTTTGAGGGTTTGAATAGGTCATTTGGGTCAAATCACCTATTTGAACCCTTAAAGGGCTTAATGGGTCAACTGGGTTGACTTGGTCAACCAAGTTGACCCAGTGTCAGGGTTTGAACTGGAATGGTTTGAAATGATGAATGGGGTCTAGTGGAGGTGGTTTCAGGGTTTAAATGGGTCATCTAGATCAAATGACCTGTTTAGGCCCTTAATGGGCCTAATGGGTCAACTAGGTGACTTGGTCAACCAGGTTGACCCAGGGTCAGGGATTGGGTCCAATCAGTTCAGAATAACATTCTGAGTCTACTGGTGGTGGTCTCAAGGTCTGGAGAGGTTGTTTGGTCAAAATGACCTATTTGGGCCTTTAGTGGGCCTTTTAGGTCAATCCTGGTTGACTTGGTCAACCAGGTGGGTCCCGGGTCTGGAAATGGGCTCAACATATTTGAAATGATATTTGGAGACCAATGGAGGTGGTCCCAAGGTCTGGGGAGGTCATTTGGTCAGAATGACCTGTTTTGACCCTAAAGGGGCCTTCTAGGTCAACCAGGTTGACCCAGGGGCTGGTTCTGGGTTCAATGAGTTTGGTTTGACATTTGAAATTTGCTAGAAGTGACTGCATTTGATTTGGAGCTCATTTGACCAAAGTGACTATTCACACCCCATAAGGGTATTTTAGTCATTTTGGCCCCTGGTCAACTAGGGGTCAAATTGAGTCCAACAAAATGCAGTTTATTATTCAATGGGTTATAATCAAGGGTCTAGAAGTGATTTGGGGCTTTGGAGAAAGCTCCAGGGTCAAAATCCACTGGGTGGCAGGTCCAGTGGCATAGACTAAATATTTGAAGGTTTTACAGCCTTTGGATTTCAATTCAGTTTCTGGGGTTAGAGATCTCAGAATGAGCTCAAATTTGGAGGGTTGCCTCTAGAGACATGTCACATCAATGTGGAACTGATAGACCTTGGATCAGAGGTCATTTGATAGGGTTTTGAAATGTTCAAAGATTTGCTGGAAAAGGCTTTCAGGACTTAGACCTTTGGCCTTGGATTTGAATCTGGAAATCTGGTTTTGAACTGGATTTTGAGCTTGAATGATAGGATTTGAATTGAGTTTAGATTGAATTGAAGCTTGGATTGATCTAGAAGAATCCTAGGGTTTTGAATAGGTCCTAGGGTCCAAATCAGCTTAAGGGAATCCTAGGGTCTAGGATAGATCCTAGGGACTGGAGTCTGGGAAGAATCCTATAATCTAGAAGAATCCTAAGATCTAGGAATCCTAAGATTTAGGAATCCTAAAATTCAAGATCTAGAAGGATCTTAGGATCTAGAGTAGATCCTAAAGTTTGATTTCTAAGAAGATCCTAGGGTTTGGAAGTCCTGGGGCCTGGGATCTAGAATAATCTTAGGATCTAGAAGAATCCTAAGCTCTAGTTAGATCTAGGAGAATCCTAGGGTCTAAGAGGATCATATGATCTAGAGTCAGGTAGAATCCTAGGGTCTAGAATAGATCCTAGGGTCTGAAGTCTAGGAGAATCCTAGAATCTAGATTTGTCTTAAATTGTATTGATCTAGGGTCAGGATTGATTTGAATTTAGATTGAACTAAGATCAGATTGATCTTAGGGTCAAGATTAAAACCTAAGGATTGGAAAGATCCTAAGGTCTGGATTGGTCCTGCTGAGCTCATACAAAAATGAGGTCAACAGTTATGTAAATTGAATTTTGATAATGAATATAGAAGTATTTTGATGTATATAATTTATAATTTCTTCCACTAGACTTATTTATATTAATGAATTATTAGAAGCTCTAGTAGATTAATTAAGAGATAAAATAAGTAATTCTTCTAAATTTAGATCTTGGGGCATTACACTTGACCACCTAAAAGCCATCCAAACTTAGTTGTATGACTTATCTTTACTCTTCACATCAAAATCTCCAAAAACGTATCTAAAAATAATAATAAATCCTTAGTCTTAAAATCGTTAGATTTTCAATGATTATTTATACACTGAGGAATTTTAATTTTATACTTAAAAATTTTTTTTTATTATTTAGATGATATAGAGAATAATACAATATCTCAAAAAGATAGAAATAACATTCTATAATGGACTTGAAAATAAAATTAAGTTTTAAAATTTTTACTTTTGGTCTAAACTCCTATAAAATTTTCCCTTCTTAATATGGTTTAATCAAATAAGGTTTATGTTATTACATAGAGTCTAAAGGTTTTCATTTGAGTATATCTAAAACCAAATACATCGAGTGTAATTTTAGTAGTAATAGATCTAGCGGAAGGATTGTGACTTTGGCGATCAAGTCATTAATATGGACACATATTTCATGAACCCAATTCCCCTATCACTCTCTCAATTCATCCACCATCCCCTCTACCTCAACACACAACCTCACTCTATTAACTCTCATACCCATCTCAACCATCATCATCCCATGTCCAACTCCAACTCTAAAATACTGAATATCCTCTTACCTTTCCATTCATCACCCTTAAAAAATCATACAATATAGTTCCTCTCACCACAAGACCAATCATCTCCTTATTGCATTCCACCTCTCCCATTCATATCACACATCCAATGCAAACCATAAATAAAATGAGTCACTCAAAACCTAGCAAATCGTTCATCTATTAACCACCTCCACATCAAACACCACTCCCACCTCCTTCACCAAAGCCTATCAATCACCATCATTGCACAAAGAAATGTTAGATGAATTCACTACACTTTAATGCTAAGCAACTTGGTCATTTCTTCCCCCACCTACAAATCAATGTATTATTGGTTGCTACTGGACAAACAAAACTAAATTCAACCTAAATGACACCAGTGATCATCTCAAAGATAGCTTAGTTGCTTAAGTTAGTTTAGGGTGCATTGATTTGCATACATAATTGATTGCATATATATATATATATTATTCAGATCGTACTAAACTTATCGGTGAATAGTTAAATGGATCAACTAGAGTCAAATATACTTAATGAGCAACACAGTGCAACTCTAATGCCATCAGATAGTTTGATGTAGTTGTCAACTATGATATCATAAGTAATGAGAGATGTATAGAGTAAATCAGTTGGGAGTAGAGAAGAATAGAGAGTCAAACACTTACAGATATTTCATAAGTTGAAACCTCTATTATTTAAAGGTGCTGTTGGACCTCAGGCTGCAGAAGATTAGTTACTGAGGATAAAAAAGATCTTTGACAGCATGCAATGTCTGGAGTATCAGAAGGTACCATTATTTGTGTTCCTCTTTGAAGAAGAGGTTGAGAGATGGTGGGTTAGGCAACAAGAGAGAAATTTTAAGGGAAGATAAATACTGAGATCACTTGGTGTAATAGCACGAGATATTGTGCACTTTGGCTTGAGAGCCTCACAATTTTGTCCTATTGGTATAACTTTCCAGTAGGTCACCCATCCCAAAATTACTCTGGGATGAGTACGCTTAATTACAAATTTTCTTAATGAAATTCCAACCATTACATCAAAAGGAACCTCGATGTTTAAGAGTTTAACTCCTTTTACTTAAAAGGTTTCACAACCTCCCCCACTTAAGTAACTAACGTCCTCGTCAGTCTCTTTATCCCTGAATCATCCATTAGACAGATAGGATTTTAGAGGTGGCCCCTACAAGTTCAAGTGGTGGCTCCCATCATGTAGAACTTTGTCCCATATAGGGTTTAAGAGGTGGCTCCCATGGCGTAGCACTTTATCTTGTATGGCATTTAGTTGCCATCTTCAGGTTAGTGTATTGCTCTGATATCATTCGTAACAACTCAAACTTTTAACTATTGAGATATTATCTACTTTAGTCTAAGAGCCTCATAATTTTGTTCTGTTGGTGTAACTTTCTAGTAGGTCACCCATCACAAAATTGTTCTAAGATGAGCAGACTTAACTGCAAAGTTTCTTAATGAAATTCTAACCATTACACCAAAAGGCACCTCGATGTTTAAGAGTTTATCTTCTTTTACTTAAGGGGTTTCACACTTGAGATGAGTTTACTATATTATTCAGAATGTGGTTTATACTCCTTCAGCCCGATGACAAATACAATAAGCTTTTATCAAGTTGGAGCAGGGATGAAAGACAATGATGCAGTACAAGGCTGAGTTTACTGCACTAACTAGATATGCTCCTCACTTGATCCCTACTGCTAAAGAAAAGTGATACAAGTTTCTGCAAGGGTTGAACAAAGAGCTGAGACATCCATTAGTGCCTTTACAGATCAAGGAGTTTTTTTAAGTTGGTGGAGCAAACCAAACTAATATAGATTGATTTGGCAGCACCAGTATCCAAATATGAGGTGGGATTTAGATATGATGTTAGTAGGTGGAGGAGCAGAGATGAACTAAGTAGAGAGAGTTATAGTGATAAGAAAAGCAGGTATAGTGACTCGAGGGGATATGTATCAATAATAACTATTAATAGCTATGACGAGTGTATTCATTATGGTCGACGATATGAAGGTTAGTGATACTTGTTGATGGGATGATGTTTTCACTTTGGATAGCAAAGATATAAGGTAGCAGATTGTCCTCAGATGGGATTTGGAGGAAGAACTAATTCTGGTGCAACATAGTCCAAATATACTGTAGGAAAGAGGATGTTGGGTCAAGGGCATATAGTGAAAGATCAACCAACATGGCGAATAACAGAGCTATCAGTGGTAGTAAGAGGGAGACTATTGCACCACAATAGAATACACCTATTCCAGTGATGTCATATGTGTACAACTTGCAGTATCTAGAAGATCGACAACAACCTGAAAGTTCTACTGATAATACATGTATTTGAATGATTGAATAACATAACATATGATGCATAAGTGAATGATATATGAATGAATGACTATATGATTTTTTTTGAGTTTTGATTTGAGTTTGATTCGATTTGACTTTTGATTGTATGGATTTGATTTATATTAATTTTGTGCCCAGATTCTTAAGAAAAATATTGGATATGATACTTTTTTAAGGTGGGTATATTATAATAACCCAAATAAATATTTTTTTAAAAAAAGTCATTATAAGTCTAAATAAAAAATCACCTTTTTCATAACATTGATATTGTAGTATTTTAATTACACAAACTTTTTCATAATTTTTGGGCACTAGTGAAAATCCTTAAGAAATTGATACTTGTTGGTATAAGTGGGAATTTTGAGACCGACAGGTATTCATTTTGGGAACCAATTTCACTAAGATTTTTCTAAATAAAATGATTTATTTTATAAATTTTTTTTATAATTTTTAAAGCCCAAAATGATTTATATGAATTTTATATTAAAATTTTGATTAAATTAAATAATTATATTATATTATATTAAATATCTTAAAGTACTAATATATTCCATTAAGGCTATTTAATCTCCCTAAGCCTTCGGCTAACAGAGAATGGTTTGAGGAAAATGTGAGAAAAAGAGAGCAGAGAGAAAAGGGAAGCTCGGGTTTGGAGGCCGTAGAGCTATTTTTATCCGTCAAACCTATTAGGAGATTTGCTCATCTCGTTGTGAGGAACCTTTACTCTATTTCGGATATCAAGAATTTTATGTTTTTTATATTTTTTTGATCAAATTTGCTTTTTTATTGCCAAAAAATGAGAATAATTTTGTATTGATAAAGCTTTCACCACATAACTTTTTATATGTTATAAAGATTGAGATTATAAATATTTGAAGATTTATTTGAGATTTTTCACTAGGTGATTTTAAAAATATAATAATTTTTGCCTACTCAAAAATTTATTTTGACGTTTAAAAATAGTAGTTTAGTTCAACTAAAGCTTTAGAATATTATTTTATGCTATATTTAATAATTTGGTTAAATTCTAAAAAAATATATTTTTTGCTTAGTATGATTTTGTTGTCTACCGTTAAAATATTTTGATAATTTCTGAATTAAGCTCAATTATACTTTATTTAGTGCAATGCATTGAATATGAATGTGGATATGTGATTGAGTAATAGCTGGTCGTAATTACTGTTAAAGTACTATAATAATAATATGTGTGTAAAAGATAGGTAAAGACTGGTTGACTCATTCGTTGGAGACTGATTGACCTGTACAAGATGGTGGGCCGTCATGCTTTCTTTTAAATATTATGATTTGGTGTAATCCTCAACTGATTCACGTGATATACTGATTGAGAGTTATAAGGAGATAATTATTATGCCAATGGGCAAAGAGTAATGACTCTATTTATTGAGCTAAGGATTTACTGACACTGATACGATACTGAAAAATACGTTATAACTAGAATTCTTACTTGTTTAGTGTGATTATTGAAATGAATGTTATTGAGGTATTATTCATATTACTGTACTGATTTATTATTAACACTATACAAATAGCATGATATATATATTGAGCATGTGAGATATAAGATATACTGATATATAATTAAGATATTAATTTAATACTAATATAAAATAATTGGATACAATGTGCACATTCCTATATAATTTTACTATATTGATTTGATTTTGACAGTCTTTATCGATGATGTGATTTTATCGCTTTATATGATTTCTCTGCTAATTATAGTATTAATATGATGATTGCTAGTGATTTGACACTTGTACTGATTTACTATCTTCCATACTGTATAATTTTACTATTTTTGTATTGATTCAATGATTATATGAATGTAACTGTTATGATTTGACTGTTGATATGCATATTGCTCATTTATCGTGCTTTGAGTTCAGTTATAGGTTTTGGTGACCTGTTGAGCTTTTTAAGCTCATTATATATGATTAAATATTTTCAGGTCATGGCAGAGGATCATGAGTGTGAGATTAATCTAGATTCCTTAAGTTCTGTTTCTTTTTATTTTAGTTATTCTTTATACTTAATACAAAATAGTTGTGATTGTATAGATCCTGAGTAGTATATATATTTTAAATTTGGGTCAATGAATACAGATGTATATATTGATATTTTGAATTTTTGAATTATTGTTGTTGTTTATTCCTGATAAAAAAAGTTAGATAGCTCTGGTGTTATTTATTAAAAGAAAAAAGCAAGGTTGTGAAAATCGGACCGGACAACGAACCGGAAGAAGGAGAGGTTCACGGTTCGACCGGTTCAACCGGTCGAACTGGATGACATAATAAATAATAATATATATTAAAAATTAATAAAATTAACATAATATAATATAATAAATGAGCATTTAATAATAATTATAAAATTTTAAAAATATATAAATATAAATATCATTTAAGAATAATATATTTATATGTTTATAATTAAAAATATTTATAAGAATAATTTATTTATATATTTATAATAAAATATATTTATAAGAATAATATTTAATATAATGTATAAATTTATAATATTAAAATTTATATTATAAATTCTTTTAGTATACATTATAATAAATTTATAATACATTAGCCCAAATTTTTAACCAACTAAGCTTAAATTTGAAGCACAACTAGCCCAACTAAACCCAAATTCATATTCTAAACTATTCATGCAACTTTTTTAGTCCCACATCATAGGAGGAGTTTGAAGTAGTTGCTTTGAACCCTTTAAATGATGTGAAGTGCACACTTCTTTCTAAACATATTATGTGTGATACTTGAGATAATGTGCATATATTAAGGTGTAATTAATTATTATATTTAATAAAAATATTTTAAAAAGTTAAAAAAATTTAATAAACTAAAATATATTATTTAAAATTTAATTAAAATAAAAATAAATTTTTTTATATAACTAGCTGGTTCTTTCCAAACTGGACTGGTTCATCGGCTGAACCGCCAGTTCAATCCGGTTCGAGTTGGTTCGATGCGAAGCTGGTTCTGTGGGCTGAATCAGACTGGTCACCAGGCCGGTTCATGGTTGAATCGGTCGGTCCAGTCCGATTTTCAAAATATTGGAAAAAAGATTAATTCTTCCAAATTAGATTCCTGGGCACTGATATTCCTAAAATTCTAGAGTGATTAGCACTGTAATGTTTGAATAAGGCACTGGGGCATTCTGTATTATGATGCTGTGGCGCTGTAATTATGGGTGCTGCAACGCTGGTTCAATACTTATAAATTTTTTGCCTTTTTCAGAGATTTTCTACACAAAATACAACTAAAATAATAAGTTTTTACTACATTTAAATAGAATTAATAGTACAAAATTTACACTTAACAATCATCTAAATCGTACAACATAGAGCCACTACTAAATGTAAAGATAAAGTGGAAGACTACTGAGTTTCATAAATAATTTTTCTATATATCATTTAAAAATATAAATATAATATAAGGTTTATTTATATCAACGCTTGACAATAGAAACATGCAATAAAATAAAATCCAAGCATGCTAAAAGAAAACTAATCAAAATGCATACCTACAACACAGATCAGAGCCTGATATCAGAAACTAATCATCTCACTGCTTACTCTTTCCCTGGCCTAAAAATATAAGCAAAAATAGGAGTGAGCTTACATGGCTTAGTAGGCTACGACAGCCTAAAACTTGAATCAATAACTTAAATCAAAAGTGTTGAAAATGCTGAATAATAATAAATAAATTACTAAATGGAAAACTGAAACTAAAGTAGGCACTTATATTGATTTGAAATAAGCATTTAAATAAACTATTAAAACTGTATTGAAACTTATTGAAATATAAACAAACACCGCATAAAAAATATTGGAATGGTTCTCAGGCCCCCAACTTCTAATACATAACAAACAACAGAATCCCTTATCGCCACCAACAGAATCTCTTCTTAGTAAATGTCAAAATATCCCTCAAGCTTCAGAACTTCCAACACATAACACATAACATAAGCCCTTCTTTTCATATAATTCAAATATTTCAAACACAAATATTGAAAATAAAGTGCATTTTATACTACTGAAGCAATTAGAGTGTTATTGTATAATTTTACAAAAATATTTTAACGGCTATCAAAATAATTTCTCACCCGATGTTCTATAGTTGCAAAACTATAATTTTCATTATCCTATCACATTATTAAAGATTGTGTATAACAATATTATAAAGCTTTAACTGAACTAAAGCACCATTTTTAGATGTCAAGATTAATTTTAAATTGATAAAAATCGTTGCTTTTAAAGTCACCTGACAGGAAATCTAGAATAAATACTCAAGAACCAGAATAATCATATCGACAATATATCAAAAGTTACACTGATAAAATTTATCAGAATTTGAGAAAATGACATTTCTGTAAAACTAAAATATAAATTTGATCAGAAAATTGTCAAAAACTCTGAATTATTGAAAATTGAGAAAGGCAAAACATAATCTACTTTGACCCGGGCAACTTTTCAAACTGAGCTGTTAGCTGAAAATGACCCGAAGCTGCCCGAAATGGACTTTCTCTCACTACAAAACCCTCCCTCGCTCACTTGCACTGACAACCGAAATGAATCAAATGAATGGAATAGTAGATTTTGATATTTTAAATATTAAAATTTATCCTAGCGCCATAGTGCCATGCAGCACCTAACAGGACGCCACTTCAAAAAGCCCGCAACGCCACAGCGCCAGCCTAGCGTCCTCGCGTTGAATTAATTTCTAATTTTTCTAAGAGCATTGACGCTAAAAAGCCCCCAACACCAACGTAGCAATGCTCTGAGGGAGAAATTTCTAGATTTCCAAACATGCAATCAAACCTCTAGGTCCCATAGCGAAACACATGTAAACTCACATGCACATAGAACCCTTCCAAACACATGTATAGGGGGTTCAAAAGCAGAAGTTTAGTGGGTTTCCTCAACTTAGGTAAGATCATAATAGGTAGAACTGCACACTGATTTTGGAGGTGTCATAGAGGGGGTCTACTGCTAGAGGGTGACCTCTGGTGCTGACGATTTTGGAGATGTCAGAGGATTCCAATAACTAAGAGGAAGGTTAAGGATTTTTATCCATAGAGGGATGCAGGAGAAATCCTCTCTTTAGGTTTGAAGTCCATAGGTCATTTTTGCCAAAAAAAAAAAAAAAAGAAAAAAAAAAAGAAAGAAAAAATGAATGAATTTTTGAAGAAAAACCATAGACTGCTCGACTAAGCCATTTTAAAGTCCTCATGAGCAGAGAACTTGAAAAGGAAAAAACCCATCACTGAGGGAGAGAAGGGTTAACGTACCTCTGAACACTGATGGTTTTGTTGACCACTTTTGACAAAGCCTCATAAAATGACCTTTTCCAGATTAAGTAGCCAACAAGTTAAAGTTCTCATTCCTCTTTGGCAACCGCACCTTCAGAGAAGTGGATGACATTGACTCAAGTTGAATATAGCTCATGAAAAAGTTCTTGGCTGCTGAGGACATGGTGGAGAGAAGAGATTTCGAGTCTGGGGAGGGAGGGTCCTTGGCAATATGAGTGTTAAAAATGTCATTTTGGGTTTGCTAGGATTATTTCTAGAGTGAAAGGTGGGAAAAATTGTTGCTAGGAAGGGAACCATAGAGCAACATTTTATGTAGGGAAGTGGAAATGCGCTTATTAAGGGGACTATCAAGGGTGGAGGCAGGAGGAAGGGAAGATAGGAGATGCATCCTACGAAGCCGGAGGGAGGGATGCCCCGATCAAAGTGGCTAGAGGCAGCTATGGCTTTCTTACCTAAGACGAGGTAGCCGGCTTTTGTGAATCAGTATTGCTTTTGAAAGGATACTAATGACGAACATTTTGATGAAGTGAGTTATCCTGTCTACCTCATGTGGGACTCCAAGAATATTATTTTATTATTAATTATGTTGATATAATGATTGCTAGCATTAATTAAACAGAGGCCAGATGTTTTCGTACTGAGAAGTTTAAATTCATGTTATCATTCCACATTCAGCTGATATTAAACAGAGGGCAGTTGTTTTCTTGGATTAGTTCTACGACATGTTCTTAATGTTGCATATTTTTATATTAAGTATTCACAGGCGAAAATGATGAAAGGTGATTATACTGTCTATTGCTACATGTTTTGTAAAAAAATTAAGACATCATAAACATTATGATTTGGCAAATTTATCGAAGCAAAAGCTTCCAAACATGACAGATGATGAGTAAAACATTTTATTTAAAAAGTTTATCTATTTTGTAAGAAAAATAATATAACTATTTCAAATATTGCTGATAATTTCATAAAGCAAAAGATATCGCAATCATAAATTGACATCATTATTAAATTGAATTATTTTACACTATAATAAATATTCAACTTCAATAGCTCAATAATAGATTCAATGAAATAGATATAAAGTTACTCATGTATGTGATGTGATTGTATCTTTATGATTCATTTTCTACTTTTAATAAAAAATAATTGGTATGTATAAGCAAATTTTATCAATTAAAAATTTTAAATATAAATCTTATCATATTAGACAACCAATTTAAAAATTTTATCATTAATAATGGATCTGCTGATGTATTCATGAATTTAAAAGAAATTACAATGCTTGCTTAAAATTAATGGAGATTAAGAAGAATCACATTCATGTAGCCATCCGCACATAGTGGGATAAATGCTTGTTATTGTTATTGTTGTTGGTAAATGTAAGCCCCATAATATCTAATGAATCTTTAGGTAAATCGCGAAGTTGATTGGGAAAGGAAATTTCAATTCATTATATTTTCATTGGGAGCACCATGATGCCGAGATGGGCAGCACTCTGACATTGAGCTCTCGGATAGAGGGGAGAATTTGAATGTGCTCTACAGCGCTGAGTGGTGTAGCCGTGGAGCCAAGTCCTCAAATGACGAGATTATGGAAGAATCTGTAAGATTCTCTAGGAGCGCAACAACATTGGTCCAAAAATCATATTTTATATATATAAAATATCTTAAATGATCTTTGCCTACCCCCTCACCTAGCCATTTTGCCGGAGAAAGGAGGAGAAGGGAGAGGACTAGAGGAGGGAGAAAGGAAGAAAGATTTTGGTGACCAAAATTCGAATTCGTTCGTCTAACCTGTTCAAGATACTATAAAGCATGAGGCAGAGTTCTGAACCCATATTTTTTATTTCAATTCCAGTGGTTCTATAAACCGTTATGGATAAAATTATATTTTTTCTCAAATTTTATGATGTTTTCATCGTATAACTTTAGATATGTTTTCGTATGTTTTATTCTGAATGTTTTGACTATAAAAAAATAGATTTTTATCGATTGATTTTTCCTATACAAATTTTTGAATATATAAATTGATTGAGGATTTTCTAGCAATTGCAATAGTTATATAAACATCTTAAAATATTTATATGAATATCACTTTGAAGTTGGAATTTGAATGAGAAAAGTTCAGTGAATATGAGGTTTTACAGGCAATGTGACTTTTTATAGGCAATTCATACACTATCTAAGTACTGCATTAAATTTATAATTTAGTTACTGTTGCATTTGTATTTGTACTGTTCATAGCATGACATTGGAAATATTATGATGTGTGAAAAAGTGCACTCTTTGATATGTTATAAGGGCCTATATGTTCTGTTCAGGCCCCATCTGCCTAGCATGAATGTGGGACAAATTGACTCCACTTGCTGAAAATAGATGTGCAAGGTTATGTGACACAATTCTATTCTAATTTTGACCCCCATTTGTTAGATGCAAGATGTTAAATAGAGGCATAAGTAAAAGTGAAGTTATAAGTAAGTATCGGAACATCTGTATTATAAGCATTGCATTGCATATATTAAAACTTTAATAAATTAAGTATAAGTAATATTCTGAACCAAATATTAGTAATTCTCAAAATTCTAGATAAATTCTGATGAAATGTGAAAGTTAAGTGCAAGTGAACCTCTGATAGCAACTGTTCAATGATGCATCTGAAAACTCTATAAAAGTAGCTTCAAAGGTATAAGTAAAAACTTTGAAATCAAATAAACATTGAAAACTCAAAAAAATCATTCTCTATTAATACTTTATTTATTCTTTATAAGTCATATTTATTTTAATTAATTAACTGTTATGTAATATTTTAATTTGGATATTGATATTTATAATGGGTACTGAAAAGAAGTCTACTAAGCTGATTAGACCCAACAGAGTAAAAGGTGTAGAGGCAAAATTTTCTAAGTCTAAGTGATTAAGATATTTTTTTGTAATCCAGTTTTAAATCCTTTTGATGAAATAAAATATGTTTAGTTACTATTATTATTTGGATTGTATAATAACTCTTATTTCTATTTCTATTGATAGTTGATAAGTTAAATTATAGGCTTAAAATTTTAATCTTTTAATTAGATTTTAGAACGTCACACAATCTAAGTGAAGTACCAAAGAAGATAACTACTACAAAGATAATCATAGTAGAATGTACCCCAAGATACTTCTAGGGGCTTTATCAGAAATCTCATACTTATTATTCATGCATACTCATCTTTGTAATACTTATAAAAAAACTGATTGAAGAACTGATTAATATGACCATATAACTAAAAAATATATTTATAATCTCTCCGGGAGATCTCGTAGAAAAATACAACAAATTCTGAGGCACAAATAATGGGATCAACAATGACATTGCAGAAATTACAAGAGAAGCAAATATAAGTAATGAGCAAGGCTAATAGATTATGATCAATTGAAGTAAAGACTGGAAAAGACTAACGAATCATCCATGAACGATCTTACAAACAACAAAAAGTAAAGAAAATCTACCTGAATTAATGCCAGAATAATATAAGGAAATAACCAAGAATTAACAAAAGATAATTGAAGTACAGACGAAGAAGGTGAAAGCTAGCTTCTTATTCACCCGAAAAGGACAATTAAGCCTTGTGCTCCAAAAGTTAACAATAACCCAATCAAAACACAGATCTTCCTTCCAGCCTAAATGAGTTCTTCATCGTGTTAGAAAACAATCTACTCGCATTCCCTTACCACATACAAAAACGTGCATTTTTCTTTGTCAGAACTGCAACGTCGTTCCTTAATTCCCCATAAATCTCTGAACCATGGTTTCAACGATCTGTCGCTGACAATCCAAAATCATTTCCGTTCGCTTCAATTCCATCTCCATCCTCATTTTCTCCATCTCCCTTAACACATCCATCTTCATCTGCTCCATCCTCAAAAACCCCTCCCCAAACACCCCGAGGGCAGCAACCAAATCCCCGATCCCACCCTCAACCCCCCTCATCCTCATCCTCTTCTCCTCGATTCTCCTTCGCATCTCCTCCAACCCCGGCTTGATAGCAGCCCTAGGGCTCGGCCGGCACCCCACGATCTTAGATCGCACAGCCTTGGGGATCGTGAACCGGAGACCTCCGGTTCCCTCTGCCTCCGCCGCTGCGCCCCGCTCCATGGCGTCCATCTTACGGAAGTAAAGCCAGGAGGAGAGCGATCGCTGCTTCTCGGATCGGTAGCGCTTGCGAAGCTTCTCGATTTTGTGGCGGCACTGTACGGAGGATTTGGGTACAGCGGAGGAAGAGGGGCACTCGCGGGCGACGGTGGCAGCTACGTCGTCCCAGTGGGAGGCGCGGAGATTTCCACGGCCGAGGGAGTGCCACTTATCGCGGTAAGCGTCAATAAGTGCTAGGGTTTCGCCGTGGGACCAGCAGGGAGGGGGGAGACGGCGGGATGAGGTAGGGGGAGGAGGAGGGGGAGGGGGAAGGGCGGGGAATGGGAAGGGGGAGGCGTCGGCACCAGCGCCAGCGGAGGAGTAGGAGTTGGAAGCGGAAGCCATAGGAGGAGGAGGAGGAGGCGGCGGCGGCGGCGGAGAGAGGGGGGAGGGCGTGGGTGCGATGGGTGGAGGGATTAAGAGGGGCTGAGGATCTTAGAGAATTTGGGAAATGGGATCGGGACACCGCCCTGGGGAGGGGAGGTTAGGCTGCGGCGCGACCGAAGGGTTGAGCCGGCCGAGCGAAGGAGCACGGGAGAGGGCGGTGGCGCCCTCCACCATGCCATGGCGGTGTCTGGACCAGCTGAATAGCTGTTCTGTATCTCCGCCTAGGTGCTGTTGGTTAAGTTTTTTCCGAGTATTTTTTCTTTATAATAAAGGAATAACGAAAATTAAATTATAATGTTATTATTATGCATACTAAAAAAAGCAATTTATAATGGAAACTAGTTTTGATATTTTATATCATTTATTTATATACAATTTTTGAAACAAATTCAATCAATTAAATATAGATGGGAATTTAAATAGAAAATATGCAACTTTAAAATTTAAATTTTCACAAACAAGAACAAAACTTTATTATGAACTTATGACAAATTTTCTAAAAAATTTTGACATTGTCGAAAAGATTTTGGTGGAGCTTGTATACAATCACAAACATTTATTTACAAGATGTAATCTTATATTACATTTCATGACAAGCTTAAATGATATGGATAGGATAAATATAAATTTTACACTCAATTTTTTTCTCCAACCAAGTTCACAAATTTATTCAGCATAAAATTTCAATTTTTATAGCAATACTCTTATAAAATAGGATAAAATGGCCCTTGCAAAATTTTAAAACCATCATCTGAACTATAAGTTTTTTTTTTTTTTTTATGGCAGAGTATTACTTAGTTAATAAAAATACATAATTTTTTAATTATTTAAATTTGAGTTTTAACTTAGAAAGTTGATTTTTATTGTAAGAACCAATAAAGATTTGTTCGGATTATCCAGTTATAATGTATCCAAGTTGGCTGCAATTTTTTCCCCTACATTAGTTAATAATTAGCTAGATATTCCTTCTTTGCAAATAGCATTACCATCAGGAAACCTGAATTATAAGAGATAACAATTAGCTAGTTAAATATGGACACGTCAAAGACCTCATGTACTCTTTTGGGGTGGGATAGTCGACGACAAAAATTATGGTTATGGTGTCACCTTTGAGGAGAGATTATTCTGTGCAGACACCGGACAGTATTTCCATCCGGTATGCTCGGTATCCTAGCGATACCGATCGCAGCTCGGTACCTGATGTGGTTGCAATTTCATTGGAGTCCGGATAGCATGCGCTATGTGAATGTTCTATGATTAGAGTATCTTTTAATTTGGGAGGAAATCGAGATAACTCTGTTTACCCTCCTATGTAAATTGCGCAAAATTTCTAGGCCATGTCCGGTACAGAGCCGCAGTCGTTACTCTCGGTACCGTTAGGATATCAAACAAAACGGACGGAAATACCGTCCGGTGTCCGCACAGAATAATCTCTCCTCTAGAGGCATGACTAACATGTGGCGCGGCACCTAGTGACTTAGAAGTTAATCAAATTATGAGCCTTCAATTTTAAAAATAATCATAAAATATTTATCAAACATATAAGTATGCAATTTGAAAGAGACACTCCTTGGGCGGATGTCGAGGATGTGTTGCATAAGGCTATTCGAGATGAGATTGATCTAATAGATGACTGCACATGCTTTTGCTCGGGTCAATCCTCTACAACCCGGGGGATGGTATGAAGCACAGTACCCTAATTTCTATGGACTTACTTTTCTAACATGTCAATTTCCTTTTCTGTAAATAGCTGCATAGACTAACCATTCAAACTAAGGATGTATTCTAATAATCCAACATTCAGATTCAGGAATAAAAAAGATACTTATCAGAAAAATGGTTTCACAACGCTCAGAAAACAGCTGATCAAGCATAAATGTCAAGCTCATCCGTTTCATTTTTTCGAGCATAACATGCACAAACGGGTGAAGTTCCAAGCTACACCTGAAAGATTTGATCTACTTGACACAATCTGCATAGCATCTATCAGATCAATGCAAGAAGTTTTACTGGCTCTTCTGGGTTTTAGCCCTAACAGGTCTACCCGGTTTGATAATCTTCCCCAGTAGAATAAATATGATGGGAACAATGGTGCCGACGAAATACACGCTCTTGTAAGAAGCAAGTGTTTCTTGCATGCTCAGCACCTTTAAGAAAGGAAGAACAATTAGTATAATCATGACTCACAAGGTTTAAATTCCCAGAAATAATTTACCACATAAAAGCTAGAAAAAGGTGGATCTAAACGAAAAATAAGAAACAATAATATTAGACTTGTATTAAGAAAAATACCACAAGGCTGGAGACTTATTTTTAAGAAAAGAATAAACTACAGAAGAGAGTATACTAAGAGAGTACACTGACCAGGAAACCAATGCAGGAGTAGTTCAAAACAAGTAGCGTGTAAAAGAAGTTGGTTAAGGTCAGTAACTTGCCAAGCAAAGCATTCTTTGGCGAAACAGCTTGTTGCCACCTGTAAATTACTGTTTGGATAGAATACAGAGAGCAACACGATTCATTAAGAAAAATTCAAAAAAAATCAGTCCAGCAAAGAACCTGCACAAGTTGAACTACTCCAAACTAAGAGCCAAGCTATCATGTCAATTCAACGAGCTTTAATAACTCTGAGTTGACACGAATATTTGATGGCTTAGCAAGTCTAAGAACTAAACCATCCCTTCGCTAGTTCAGCTAGTCAATGGGCTGAACCGGCACCCTCATCACGCAAGCCTAAGTAGAATTACTACAAACTACAATGAAAAAACTTACCTCGGGAACCTGCAATCATAAGGGCAGACTGAACGAAAAATATAATGTAGCCAGGATACAAACCCTGCATTTGGCCACATGAAATGGAAAAGTTAAATTGCATGGAAAAACGATCAGACCACAATCACAATAATGAAATAATTGCATGCCTTGCCTTTTGAACCTCATCCATATCTAGAAAACATAGAGGTGCACTATGATCCAAAGATACGGACACGAACAAAGACATGATAAGACATACATATTAGGCATGACATTGCGATTATCATAGTGCACCTCTATACACACACACATCATTAAAAATAAAATGTAGTACAGTGGTTTCACATCAAATAAAGACAGAAATGCATACAATCACAATTCCTATGACTTTTTTTTTGCAAAAGAAAAAGGTATTATAAAAAAGAGGCAATCTACACAAATCAATAAATATTTCAATGGTTTCTTTTAAAATTAAAACCATCTAATTAGTCTTCAACTCTTAGGCAGTTCGTCACTCTCGCCATCATTTTTTACTGAACTACAACAGGCATGTCTGGTAAGCATGCCCTTTATCTGTATTATTTTTTTATTAGGCACATTGGCGGGATGTGCAACATGTGCTGAATATGTGGTGAGCATGTGTCGTGTCTTTCATATCAAGCATTGCATAATATTATAAAGTGTAACTGTATCATAAGAGATGTATGAAGCATGCAAGAAGTTTGTCCAAAAGAGAGAACAATGACACTCACATGCCAAATAGCACTAACAGTCTGTGTAGCCAGCAGCTGAAGGAATCCAGGTTTTTTCCCTTTCTGAATCAGTCTGTCATAGACATCTGAAAAAAAGAAAAACGAAATAGGGGTTTACAGTGACTCACATTAAGCTTTCAGACTTGGATAAATTTTAAAATTATAAGGGTTAAAATTTAGTCATGCATAGCCTTAACCACAGCAAAACAAAAATTCAAATTGCAATGGAGAGAGAAAAAAGTTAGAGAAGACACTTAATTTTTCATTAATTTTACATTTTGATCATTCCACATGTGCAAGGTGATCATAGTCATCAATTGGGATGGGAAAAAGAAAGAATTAGTAATGTCCATTCGAGGGTCAGGATTCAGTCCCATTGCCTTCCTATCTCCATGCCAAAGTGCTAACTAAGGTTTTTTGCATAAAAGCTAGAAAGAAGAAAGGATGGATGGTAACATGAACCTGAATTTATCAGGTTCCTCTCTCGCTCTTACCATTTATTCTTCTCCAGTGTTCTCCCATTTCATTAATCCATCATACCTTCTACCATTCTCCATTGTTCTTTCATTTCACTTCCCCAGTGTTCTCAAATTCCTTAACCACAACACTGATGCTGCATCTGGCTTGCTGGATCAATTCAATAAATATTAGAAATGGCATTTCTTTATAAGAGCTAAATGCAGTAAATATTAGAAAGATAGAGGTAGACCTAAAAAGACTTGGTTAGCGAGCCAGATGCAACATCCTTATCTCTGCAACACTTAACTTAATATTATCGCTGGAAAATATTTGGTCAAACCATGTGTTTGAACGCAAGTAACAACTCCAGCATACATATCCCTAATTACTTGAATATAAGCATTATTAATCCCTTTTTCTTAAGAACTCTCTATAGCACTCCTCTTGGAACTTTATCATATACTTTCTCTAAATCAATAAATATTATATGAAGATCTTCCTTTTTCTCTCTATACTTCTCCATCAAATCTCTCAATAAATATATGGCTTCCATAGTAGACCTACCCGGCATGAATCCAAATTGATTTTGAGAAACATTAGTATAACGTCGTAACATATGCTCCATAACTCTATCCCATAGTTTTAAAGTATAACACATCAACTTAATTCCTCTATAATTTGTACAATCTTGTGCATCACCTTTATTCTTAAAGATAAGAATCAACACACTCATTCTCCATACATCTGGCATTTTTTTAAACTCCGAAATAATATTAAAAAGTTTAGTAAGTTAAGAAATTCCTTCATCTCCTAAGCATATCCACACCTCTATTGGAATATCATCAGGTCCAACAGCATATCCACATCCTATGATTTTCTCTCCAGCATGAATCACAAATGTTCCTCACAGGTGAATTCAAGGGAGAAGATAAATTTAAAAGAAAATGGATGGAAACCAAAAAGAAGTTCATCAAGATTCAACATCTAATTGACTTCAAATAATTCTTGTTCTTCGCTAACAACTATTGAGCCCAACAACAATTAAATATAAACCTTAGCCACACACATGCATACCTTAACATTTACCTATCTCACACCGCAATGGCAAATATAAAGTCGAAAAAATTGACCTATTTAAGATGCATATATTATGCTTTGGAGATGCTTCATAAACATAAGAATTACTATGCTAGCTACAAAATTCTCATTCAATTTGAAATCAATATTACGAATTTTCTGGTTTCATTAAGCATATATGCACCTAAGTACATAACATTATTATGAATATATAGTTAAGAAATAGGCATGTTCCATGTGATTATAAGCCTCTAATGTCATCCTAAAGAGTATCAATATGAGCCCTATGATGATTCATAAAAATATTATCTAAAGGTACCAGATGAAGTTGTTATTGAATCATACAATTATCATACACACGACTCATGATTACACATGAAAATATCTCTTAATTCTTATAAATATGATACATATAATGATTCACATTATTGTGGGCTCCAAAAATTCATGCCCTAACCTCTCTGCACATTTTTATAATGAGGAGAGTTTTGAAAGATTAGGTTCAAGAGTAAATTTTTAGAAGGCATATTAGATTTAAGATAAGAAACTACCAAGATAATTTACCCTCATTTCGCAAAGACTTTATGATCTAAGTTCGGGTTTTTCGTAGGAGGAAGCCCTTATGATTAATTATTCTTCACGGTAACAAGAGAGCACTTTTGATTAAGATTGATAATTAGATGGATACTAAGTATTTAACGTATAGTAGCAACAATTTTAAGGCTTGGGTTTTGGAATTTTGGGGTTTGGAATTTACCATCGTTCATTTAAAGTAGGTGATGGGGGAATAATGATGAGCTTAATCAAGATCTCAATATTTCATCGTCCCGGGCTATCATGGTCCCTAATCTACTTAGTCAGAGGAGGCAGTTGATACAACCAGATAGAAGGATTTTTGTCAGTAGTTATGGGTTACTTCGTCCTTGGGTACCTTGTAGACTACGGTGGATGTTTGCTTAAAGGGACAAATTAAAGTCAACTTTAGCTAACAGATTACTTTGTGCACTATCAAATATACCATATAATTCATTACTTAAGAGTTTTGAGCCATTCCAAAACATACAAGCTCTGACTGTAATCGTAATATAGCAGTATCATTTTATTGTAAAATCACCTAATCAAAGGGTCTAGGCCATAACTATTTACTTGTGGAGTCATTTAGTGACAAACGACTTATTAGAGGACATATGTCATATCATTATTGATAAGAGATTATTTGAGAACGAATATTAGTTATGCGCTTGATAAAACATTTGCTCTTTGTGAGCTGAAGTTACTTTCAAATTTATCCTCATTGACAAACTACTGCGGATGACAAATGTACTTTGCTTTAAGTTTTTAATACATTTCACTTGAATATTTTAAGTTTTAATGAACAACATATTTAGAGGTTTTTTCTTAGAATTTGAGCCCTTAAGTAATTAACTTTAGGATTTGGGAGCATTTTTTGAAATGAGGTAATCCCCTTCGAATGAGATTTTTTGTGAACACGACCATCATTAGAATGATCTTGAGATCATTATAAATTTATTTGCATTTTATCAGAGTTTGGAGGCATTTTAAAATGTAGAGTCCCCTCTTATTAAAATTCACTTTCAACACGGCCATCATCAGAGTGACCTTGAGGTCTCTTTAAATTTATTTGCACTTTATCAAAGTTTGAAAGCATTTAAAAAAGTAAAGTCTCTTCAAATTGAGATTCACTGTTAATGTTTTGCTATAACTGGGGTTTTTAGGTAACTTTATTTCATAGTTAAAACATTATCAACTTTGTTTGCCCGCCAACAAAGAATCGGGTTCAACTACTGATTTGTTGATTTATCCTGCAAATATTGAAATTAAGAACTTATATTTTTGTGATGAATTTCCCATAAAGAAACTTTGAAGGCTTATTCTGAACTTAAAATCACATATTAGTGAATTTTTGGATCTTATATTTGCTTATAAATTCAAGTTTTGTCGGCTCCAACCCTTAAGAGGACTGAACTTATAATTTGAGTTTATATTTGACCAACAAAATATTCTAAGACAATTGATTTAGGAGTTTGGAGCAATGGTTAGAGCACATGCAGGTGTTATTATATTTTGATGTATAGTTTGAACTTAGATTAGATTATTTGTATATGATTCTTTTAGAAATAAAATTTGAACATCCTTTTGTCATTTAAATTATTTTGGATTATTTAGTCAGCTCTGATATGTTTTATATTGTGGATGAAACAATTAGGTTTAGAATTTAATTCTTCTATTAGATTTTGCAGCATGATAATATCTATACACATAAGGGAGAAGCGATGGCAAGGTGACGAAACCTACAAGCAAACAAACAAATATATTATTATATATGTTTTATATTTCTTTTGCTAATTTTTTATATATTTTTTATTTCTTATTTTTTTAGGGGAAAGAGAGCTCTTTCTAGAGGGAGAGAAGTAGGAGAGGGGATATAGTGAGAGAAAATAGTGATTTCTCTCTCTATTTAGAGAGAGAATCAGAGCTTGGATTTTTTTATTTTTCTCTCTATTTAGAGAGAAAATGTGAGGGGAAAGGGTTTTTGGGGGAGAACGAGGGATTGGAGCTCTCTCTCTCTCTCTCTCTCTCTCTCTCTCTCTCTTAAGAGAGAAAATAATAATGTGAGGGTTTTGACTTTCTCTTTCTAAGACTTTCTCTCTCTGCTTAGAAAGAGAAATAAAGAGGAGAAATATGAATTTTTTGTGGTTGTTCTCTCTCACTGTTTAGAGAAAGAAGGGTTTTCGTGGGAAAGGAGATGTGATTGGAGAGGACTTTCTATCTCTGTTTAGAGAGAAAGAGGGAGATTTGGAAGGAGAATCCTCTTTCTCTCTATATTTAGAGAGAGAGAGAGAGAGGATGAAAGCTTGGTGGAAGATGAGAGGGGTTTTTGTGGAGGGGAGATGGTGTGAAAGAGAGAGAAATTGGTGATTAGAGAAGAAAAGAAGAATAAATAGATGTAGAAGAAAGAGAAGATATATATAGGAGAGGGTGGAATCGAGCCGGCAACAGCCAAAGGGATGGCGACTGGGCACATGAGTGGTCAAGAAGGCAAGCTGAGGCGAAGTCTTGCTAAATAAACGGTGGTTGGCGAAAGGTGCGCACGAGAGTCAAGAGGCGCAAGCTAGGCAGCAGTTTGCATAGGTAGAGGGGCAAGCAGGTGGTTAGAGCTGGGTCGAGCATAGGGGTCGCACGAGTGAGAGGGGTTTAGCTGGATTGGCAGCATCGGTGGAGGACTGACGATTAGGGTCATGAATTGGTTCGAAATTGTGTGGGGAGAGGTCGAGTTTGACCTGGGGGATTGCATGAGAGTGAGGTGAGTTATGTGACGAAAATGAGTGAGGATTTTTATGGTGTCAGATTATGTGTGAGTGAAAATAAGGGACAATTGTTTCGATATTTCTTTTATTATTATTATTATTATTGTTATTTATTTATTTTAAAGAAATAATAGAATTTTTTAGTCATTTTCTCATGTGGGCATTTTAAATATGATGGCAATATCTGTTTCGTGAATGGAGACTATTCGGGCAATTTTGCAGAAAGTCATGCAAGTGATTCATCATTTTCGGTCGAATTTGTCTGAATTGATCTCGAGAGGTCCTCCATAGGTAATCTCGACATTATGAATGCAACAGCACAGTTGCTCGATGATTTGAGATCGTTCGAACAATTTTGCACAATGTTGCGCTCGCAGTTTCGTCATTTACATTATTCACCCGAGGTACGCAAAGGGTGCCACTTTGGTAATTTTGGCATTCGGTACACGTCGGTGTTGTCCATTTCAAAAGCGAATGATTTCATGCATCATCATCGCATGTCGAACCCTCCTTGGGCGGTGTCACGCCAGATGACTGTCGATCTTGTCAGACGTGCCCACATATGTTTAATGAGTATTTTAAGAGTCAACAAATACAATTGGTCTAGTGATTATTATAATGAGTTATATTACAACAATTACTATCATTCTAAATTTGACAATCTCACAAATATTGTAAATCACCTTGAAGACATACTAATGTTGACGGATCTGGTAAATATAACTGTTCATATGAAGATCAACTATTTCATGAAGAACATCGATGCCATCAGCACAATTTTATGTTGTTTAGGTACATAATCATCCCATTCATTCCAATCCAAAACTATCTTTTCATGATGATAGATCATATTAATATATTATATACCAGTTTATCTCCAAATATTCACAAATTATATTAATTCTAGAAGTTTGGGCATTTTCATTACCTCAATCCATTCAAAAATTTGATCATTATGTTGAATTTTTTATAAGAATTATTATTGTGATAATCATAGTTCTACAGATGAATTTGATGGTGATGAATGGTAATTAATAGTCCAAGAAACCAGAGGGAATGCCTAAATATTTCTGAGCCTAAATCATATATCATGCCTTAAGCTATAACAAAGATTTATTATTATTCAAACAAAGAAATAGGTTGAATCATAGATTTCAATATTCTTGCAAGATTCTTCCACATATATGCATGTTGACCCTTATGTTAAAGAAGTATTAGCCAAATTCCTCATTGAAAAAACAAATTGAGTGTGTTACAACTTCTGCTACCGTCATCTGATTAAGGGATCTTCTATGATACGTTTTTTAAGAAAAATTTAAGATGTAATGAGACATTTGAACATAAAGCCTCCAGATTATATTTACTATATTCATATTGCACACTGATATAAGAGATGTTCATGAACCAATTCTAACCCCCCACATTCCCAACATAACAACCAAATTGATAAGAAAATGGCCTCTACATAAATCTTCAGAAGAAGAGTTCAATCAAAACCAAAAGAATTGAAGCAATAGATGGCATGGATAAAAAATAACTCTAGATTATGCTTAGAAAATTCTTGTATTTTGGATTATTTTAAGAAGTTATTTCAGTTTATTTAATGTCAGGATTATCTTTATTTTAAACAAGATAACAGGATTTTAAGGCTTCCTAAAATTGTTAGTCCTACTTAATTCAATTCGTAAAAATTTTTGGAAATTGCTAACCAAGGAACTAAGATAAAATTCTGGCTATAATTTGCAGTTAAACAAAGGTGTTACATTTAATTTTGGATTTATTTTACAACCATATACTATAAATAAGGATATAATTCAGGTTTTTAGGATTGTTTATTTAGCAATGAATAAAATATGAAACTCCTAACTACTCACTCCTCCCTACTCTCTCTCTCCCTCTCCTAGTTGAAGGAATGCATCTCTACTTCTGACACATCTCTCTCATACTTCTGTTGATCACTTACAAGAATATTTATTCCAGAGAACTTCCACACCTCCCTCTCTCCTCATGGTGGGAGGACATCCCAAGGAAAGAACAGAACACACTTTCTAAGATAAAGAAATCAATTTGGCAGGCCCCTGCTTAGTCAAGATAAGCAGCTGGCAGCCTCTAACAGAAACTCAACAGACTCAAGGTTGCAATTACAATCTATAAATGAACGTTTGGAAAAATTACTACTGTATCAAGAGGATGTACCTTGGTGTATGCTTTTTGCTGATGATATTCTTCTTGTTGATAAGACTAGAGAGGGAGTTGAAGGTAAACTAGAATTGTGGAGGTCAACCTTAAAGTCTAAAGGTTTTCGCTTGAGTAGATCTAAAACGGAATATATGGAGTGTAATTTTAGTAATAATAGACCTAGTGAGGGGATTGTGACTTTAGGCGATCAAGTCATTAATAAGAGTACACGTTTTAGATATCTTGGATCTATTGTGCAGAGTGATGGTGAAATAGATGGAGATATTATCAGCAGAATCCAAGTTGGATGGTTGAAGTGGAGGAATGCATCGGGCTTATTGTGTGATAGAAAAGTACCCCTCAAACTTAAGGGAAAATTCTATAAGATGGTGGTGAGACCTGCAATGCTTTATGATGCCGAATGTTGGCCATTAAAAGAGAAGCATAATTCTAAGATAAGTGTTGCAGAGATGAGGATGCTCAGGTGGATGAGTGGCTTTACCCTTAGAGATAGGATACGAAATGAGCATATTCGTGAAAAGATTGGAGTAGCTCCAGTGGAAGATAAGATTAGAGAGAGTCGCCTTAGATGGTTTGGTCACATAAAACGGCGGCCTCCCGATGACCCGGTTAGGAAAGTAGAGGTCTTAGATTTGACTTATGTTAAGAAAGGTAGAGATAGACCTAAAAAGACTTGGTTAGAAAATATTAGAAATGATCTTTCTTTATTAGATTTAAACGAGAATTTGACTTTTAACAGGACACAATGGAGAAAAAGGATTCATATAGCCGACCCCACGTAGTGGGATAAAGGCTTGATGTTGTTGTTGTTGTAAGATTAAGGAAGAAGTTATTATACAATTCATTATTTTTCTAAAAAATAACTCTAATCTTTATATTAAAAAATATGTTGTTAACTATTTTCAGAACTTTGATTTTCATATAATTAACACACTTCTATAGTTCTATTTGACGACTTTTTTTTTATCTTGTAGAAACTTCTATGATGTAGCTTAAAATTTTATTACAATCAGATTTTCGAAAGTGCGATAAATATAAGGAGATTGCTGCACAATTTTTTAAAAGATAAAAATTAAAATAATGACAATGGTTTTCCTATAATAGTTTTATAGTAATTTAATACACAATTGTAGCCTGAAATCAATCTTTAATCGCATGCTGATTTCAATAGTAATAACACCATGATTGTGTTAAAATATTTGAGACTTGTTTTATCAATAGTGTTTTGGGAGTTTCAATATGTTAATTTTTTTTTTCTTTATTTCAGATCTATATAAATTAAGCATTTAAAAGCTACACAATAAATTCACATTGAAATATACTATAAAGATATTTAAAATTCTAGGTGTATTTTATGGGTAATTTGCATGCTATTTTTATATTATTTTGAGTTTTTTAATTTAAGCCAAGTTTCAAGATATATAAGAATTTCATAATAAAATCTAATGTGAAAAGAAAATCCCCACTTTCAGTCCTTGCCTTTGGGATCTTAGGGGCGTCTTTAACCTTCACTATATATACGACAATATTTGTTCTATAGCACTGGCAGTTTTGCAACAGCTGAAATTTGGTGTTTTGATGCTATTTATGGCAAAATTATAAAGTCCACTAGAAGCATATTTTCAGCTTTTAGTATAAATTGTGAGCGAATGAAGTGTCAATCCTAAGGTTGCAACCCAAAATTCAAATTGGGGATTTCACATAGATAAATTTGAATCAAGACACTAAACAAAAGAGATCCATCCAACATGTCAAACAGATGGGAATGATGTTGGGTTGTTAATATGGATTCTTATTTCTAGAGCCAGAAACTCTCAAATTCATTAAAGGAAGAACAAGCCAACAATACAAGGAAGAGGAATGTGATGTCTCATTGAATTCATCTCACTGGCTCTACAACTCCATGAGTCACTTTTTAGAATAGGAACCCTCTCCTTTATAGGATTGAAGTCCTAGATCTCTATCAAACCTCTCTAATTGGTTCCTCAGCAATCCTATGATATCCTTCCACATAGAAAGTGGATATCAATTACAACCGAAAAGCAAGAAAATATTAATTACAATAAATCATTATAACACTAAATGCGCAAGTTCTAAGGTAGCCACTTTAAATTTAGAATTGACTTTGTGAGCTGCTAAGCTACTTGGGCAAGGCTAGCATCATCACTGCTCCACAAAACTCTTCTTGGGCAAGGAGACTCTCAACTCTCGCTTGCTTCTTTGAAGGACCTTTTGTGATTCTAGGCCTCCACCTCTCTCAGCAATGTGTCAGTCAAATTAGGTTCCAGTCAACATCATTGTAATACTCTCAAGTGACCCCTTCTCAACTTTCTAGTCCTCATGGATTAACATCTATGTGCCTTCTTGAGTCACCAAATTCTTGATTATGCGTCCCCTCCTCATGAGGAGATTCACTCTTGTAAATCGAGTTGTAGAAGAGGAAACTCGACTTCTTTCCCAAGTATGAATATTTTTCTTCGGAGGGCTCTTGCCTTTTTTTTGTCTATTCTAAAAAGCATCTTAGTGCCAATGTGGGTCATCATGATTCTCTTGTCACACCCCATTTTGACCTCCCATTTAAAGTCAACCTAAAGTATAACAAAGAAGGAAAATATAAACAGACCCTTTCTTACTGACACCCATTCTGACTACTTCTATCAGAATCAGATGAGTAAAAAAAAATCTATTTAGACTCTCCTAACATATCAAGCTTTATACTTAACAACAGGAGCATGCAATATACCTTAATTAAACATCAAATATAATCAAAGAAAATACAGAGCTTTATTAAAACTTTTTAAAATTTATTTAGATACCCCAAAATTCTTTGTACAGCCTTCACTTGAACCTCTATGAACATCCAAAATATATATAAATAAAAAAGGACAGTTACCCTTTTTTTTCCTAATACCCTACGAGCTCCTTTCCCTTTCCTGCAGTACAACCACTGCTAATGAGCTAGGGCTTAATGAAATATACAAACAATATATAAGAAATAATAATAACATTATTAACAATTAATTTAGAATACATGGGAATTTCATACTGATCATAAGAAATTCATAACATTACTATCTATTTCGTTAACTATTCAACACCTTTAGAAAAGTCATATGATGGCTACAAACTTTTGTACCCTTTCAACTTTTCAATTTAAGGTTGGGTCCGAATTCTCAACTTTTAGAATTGAAGTTGCTCTCTCATTCAAGGTTGGGTCCGAATTCCCAACTTTTAGAATTTTGAGAGTGTAGGTTTACCTCATCAGGTCTTTCGTCTTTACTTGTGCGGGTCTATCCCCCATATATGACTTATTTCACTTTCTACTCTCTTTCATTTTCATGTCCATTTTCATAATCATATAGTACTAATATAAGTACTAGTACTTAGTGATTCAACAATAATTCACATATATGAATAAAGTGGAATAAATTGAAATAATGTTATCATAAACATAACACATATGCATTTGCAAATGTATACAATTTTACTATTTTCTATGCATCGTTTGGGTATCTCACCTCGTTATCAATTGGTTCTTCTACAATACTTTGTCTTTTCCTTCCATAAACAACCTCTACTAAATTTCCTCATTGACAAATTTTCTCACCTCTACTTTTCTCTTCCTCCCTTCTTTTCTCTACTTGATTCAACAACTGATATTAATAAAATAACAACATCCAAATATTGATTGCAAAGAACCTTACCGTTATCTGAAGTTTTTCCTCTCTTTTTCTCACTGATTATCAACTACTACAACAGCTCTTACTTTATTTCAACCCACTGCAGCAGCCCCCTTTACACACACAGCAGCAGTCCCTTACCTCAATTGAATTCCACATTAACCCACTGATTTTAGTAATTTCAGCAACCCTACATCCTCTAATGTGATTCATATACCTTGGTTTGCTGAGATTTCCTGAAATTCTCCCCCACAGTAGCCTGCAAATACTCCAGCCAGCAATACCCGCTCCCTCAAGCTCCCAGCCTGTTGCTCCTTTGTATTCCAGAAGCCATTTGACAGAAAAATGGGAGGGGAAAGGCTAATGTTGGGCTGGGTAGTGCTTTTTTATTTCCACTCAATAGTGAGTGAGTAATATAATCCTATAATGCTTTCCACTACAGTTATTCTAAATCTTTCTCAGTCGTGGAATTTAATCAAGCCAATACATGTTTAGTTAGGTGAATAAGCTACAGTAATATGATAAAATAATGAAATGAAATGATGAAATGTAATGATCGTTAATATATAATTATAATTAAATAGTTAATTAACTAATTTTGAGATATAAACAGTTATTAATTAACTATTTATACATATACCATTAAATTAATATTTTACATATACTTCTGTATGTCAAAATGCTCAGAATTAAAAGTAGAATTAATGAAAATAAATGAATAATTAGAGGAAGTTTATGCTTATAATTCACCCCTCCTTATTTAAATTTCGTCCTCGAAATTCATTGCCTTAGTAGTCATCAAACAAATGAGAAAACTTCATTCTAACATCTTCTTCCCTCTTCCAGTTTGCCTCTTTTTCTGGCTTGTATTTCCATTGCACCTTAACATAAGAGATCTAACGGTTTCTGAGCTGTTTAGTATCAAAATCTAGTATTCTTTTTGGTTCTTCCGTATAAGACAGATTCTTTTGTAGCTCAATTTCATCATGTGAAATTCTTTGATGGGTATTTACAACTCATTTCCTTAGTAGTGACACATGAAAAATATTCTGAATATCTGACATTTCAGCTGAAAGAGCAAGTCTATAAGCAACTTTTTCAATCTTTTCAATAATTTCAAAAGGTCCTATGTACATAGGATTCAATTTGCCTCGCTGTCCAAATCTAGCTGTACCTTTCACAGTGTTAACCTTCAAGAATACAAAGTCACCCACTTCAAACTCTACTGCTCTGTGCTTGGGGTCATAATACTTTTGCTGGCAATTCTGAGCAGCTTTTAATTTATCTCTGATTAATCTAACTTTCTTTGTTGCTTCCTCAACTAGTTCTAGGTCCATTAACCGTCTTTCTCCAACCTCAACCCAAGTTAAGGGAGTTCTGCACTTTCCATCATTAAATGTTTTATATGGTGCCATTTATATACTGGATTGGTAGCTATTGTTGTAGGCAAATCCGATCAATGGTATGTGATCCTCCTAACTAACTCGAAAATCTAAAATACATAATCTCAACAGGTCTTCTAGTACATGAATAGTTCTTTCAGATTGACCATCAGTCTGAGGATAAAAAGCTATACTGAAGTGTAAATTTGTGCTCAAGCTTTCATAAATATTTTTCCACAACCTAGAAGTAAATCTATCATCTCTATCTGAAATAATAACTTTTGGAATGCCATGCAATCTGACAATCTTTTACATACAGACGTGCCAATTTGTCTACTGAATCAGTTTGTTTGATAGGCAAAAAATGAGCTGATTTCGTTAGTCTATCAAGAATCACCCAAACACTATATCATGTCCCTATCTGGATCTAAGAAATCCCATAACAAAATCCATTGCAATCTCTTCCCATTTCTATTCAAGGATAGGTAGTGATTGCAGTAATCCACTAGGTCGCCGGTGTTCAGCTTTCACAATTTGACATGCTTCACAGTTAGCTATATATTCAACAACGCCTCTCTTCATATCTGGCCACCAGAATATTAATTTCAAGTCTTTATACATCTTGGTACTGCCTAGATGAATTATATAACCAGAATGATGAGATTTTTGCAAAATTTATTTTCTCAAGTCCAGATCGCTGGGTACCTACAAATGGAATTTATGCCTAATAATTCCATCAACATCAACATAAAGATCTGATCTTTTCCCTGACTGGGCCTGCTCCATCAAATTTAAAGATTCACTACTGAGCTTTTGAGCTTCTTTGATACAATCTGTTAAAGCGGGTCTTACTGTCATTGATGTAATCTAGGATTATCATTTCATATTTTGTATTTTTATTTCTTATGTTTTGAATGTTATGTAATTTTAGACTATGTTTTTTTTATGTGCCCTATGATGGAAATCAACCCATGATCATGCTTGAGTTTGGTGCTCTTAGGTATTTTCTCTCCTTTGATTTTTCACTCAAGTTGAATTTGTTTACTTGCTTCCTTGTTGGCTAATTGGGCATTTAATCTTGGGCTATTTTTTTTCCTTAATGGGCTTGGCCCATGTCTCCCCATGGTTGGTTTTCCATGCATAATTCGGTTACTCCTGCTGCTAGTTTCCCATGCAAATTTCGGTTTGCTCCTACTGCTGGTTTCCCATGCAAATTTCGGTTTGCTCCTGCCACCGGTTTCCCATGCTATTCGAATTTCCCTAGGCTTTGGTTTCCTACTGCTGTTAGTTCCCCTTCCCTCTTTGCTGATTCCTAATCTAGTGTTTTATCTTCTCAATATATGACTTCTATTGGCTGTTTGGGGTGGCACATTTATGTGGGCATTTGGATTTTTTCTCCTATAAATATAGCTAATTTGCTGTAGGAAAAGAGTGGTTGTTAGCTGAAATCTATTCCAGACCTGAGGGTTTTCTTCCTAGCTTGAGAGATCTTCTTCCTGGTCTTCTATCTATTTCATCTCTCCACGGTTTCCCTTCCACTTATATCTTTCTTCTCCAAATATAGTGAGTGTAAGGTATTTGCCGGAGGAGTGCCGACTAGAGTTGGACTAAGATTTCTGTGGCAAACCACTGGTTTGATTTTTCCTTTGAGAATCATTCTCTAATTTTTAGATTTGTATGTGAGGTGACCTTTCTAGATTATTCTGAGAGTAGTTTGTTTTATGTTTTAGATTTTTTTTCTTGGAAAGTTCCTAATCATTTTCTTATATATGTTTACTATTAAGTTTCATTTTGTTTGTGTTGGTTCATGTCTTATTGAAGGAAGTGTCTTGTTGCCTATCTTGTGTTCTCCTACTTAGCTATAGAACTTATGTTACATCAATTTGGTATCAGAGACTAGGTTGTCATGTCAGTCTTTCTTTCTTTAAAAAAAGAAAAAAAATGAATAATCAAAATAATCAGCAAGCAGATTGGCAACAAATGGCTAACCTACAACAACAAATGGAAACAATGGCCACATGCTGGCTGTAATTAGTGCTCTAGCTCCTATCTTTTCCTCCTAATGTAGACTTGAAAATTTGCATTAGCAAGTTGTGGAGCCAGGGATTCAGCAAGCACGGGAGAAGAAACATTTGTGCGCTGGATTGATGACTGAACATGCACAGGTATGGACAAGTCTTGTGTACAGTCTTTGGGCATAAGCATAGGTTGAGAAGAACCTGGTGACTCTTAAGTGAGCAAAGGACAGACTAAAGAAAGAATTCCCAAATTTGATGTTCCTTCATGATCTTCCCCTGAACATGAGATTTGGGATAGAAGGGATAGAAAGACACATGTTCAAAGAAAGAGACATCCATAGCAGTGTAAAATCTTTTGTTGGCGGTAACATTTGTAGCTTTTTTAGTGTGAGAGTACCTTAGAAAATACACTTATTGGCTTTATGATCAACTTTATTGTGGTGTTGAGGATACACATAAACAAATACCATGCAACCAAATGTCTTGAGTGGTAAATCAGATGAAGCTGCACATGTGAGGAAGTATTTTCAGAAGAAGTTGACATAGAGATTGAAAATTAAGGACTCTGGATGGCATACGATTGATCAAATAGCTGGCTGTAAGAATGGCTTTCCTAGGGGTGCAAGTGAGTCAAGCCGACTCGAGAGCCAGCTTGATCTTGGCTTGTTAACGAGCTCGCGAATCAAGCTTATCGAGTTTTGAGCTTGAGCTCGAGCATAATTTCGAGCCCGACCTCAAGCAGAATTTCAAGCTCGAGTTTGATTCAGACATCTGCTCAACTCGATTACTCGTCGAGCCGCTCGATTATATGCAAGAGGCGGAAGGCTCGCGAATCGCGAGCTGCAAACTGCGAAACATGGAAGAACAGACCGGCTACGCATGCGAACTGCGACTCACAAGTTGCGAACTGCGAAACGCAAAAGAACGGAATCAGAAGCGCGAGCGAAGTGCGAACGGCGAAAGTCGGAAGCAGACCAGTGAACCACAGAAGCGGACCGTGGAAGGCTCGGGAGCTCGTTTTTAGTGACAAGAGCCGAGCTCGAGCTCTGGATTTGGCTTGCGAGTCAAGCTTGAGTTGGGCCTGACTCAAGCTCGACTTGACTCGTTTGCACCCCTAGGCTTTCCCACAGAAATAATTTAAAAAATTAGAGGAAAACATAAGACATCGAGCAACCTCCAAGAGATGTCTCTTCTTTTCAGCCACACCATTTTGTTGAGGGGTATCAACACAAGAACTTATGTGGATAATCCCATGGTTCTCAAGGTAAGTATTCAGACTACTAGTGAATTATTCCCTAGCATTCTCTGACTTGAGTACCTGAATTCTCGAGTTGAATTGATTTTGAACTATAAGATTGAAGGTTTGAAAAATTTGTTCGACCTCAAACTTTTCTTTCATAAGTAAAACCCAAGTTACCCTTGTATGATCATCAACAAATATCAAAAAAACATTGAGTGCCAGAAATATTTTTTATAGTTGAGGGACCCCACACATCATTATGGATCAAAGAAAAAGCAGTTGAAGGTTTGTATGGAATTTAAGGATATACTGTTTGAATATGCTTTGTAATTTGACAAGTTTAACAATGAAAATATGCTGGACTTTTATTTATAAATAATTTGAAAAATAATTTTGCAAGATACACAAAGCTAGGATGACCAACACGGTAGTGTAATAATATAATTTCACTATATTTATTGATATTGGAATTAGACACGCAATCGAAAGATTCTAAAAACTCTGAAATTGGATGCAACTTGCTTGAGAAACTTGGTTTGAGGATCTGCCACATGGGAGGAGAAAGAACCAGGAGCACTGTTCAGAACTACCAATCATCTTCCCCAATTTCAAGTCTTGAAAACACATAAGTTTGAATAAAATTTAATAACACATTAACGATCACAAGCCAATTTGCAAATTGACAAAAGATTACAATTCAAGTTCGAAATATGGCAGACAGAGTTGAGATACAACTCTTTAATAAGGAAATAACTAACTAGTTCAATTCCTTTCTAAAGTTTAGGAAACAAAATCATAGTAGAATAATTCATTCCTAAGAATAATAAAACTGAATTATAGGAGAAGATCACAATCGATCTCTTCTTTTATTCCTAAAATAAAAATAAAATCATAGGAGAATATCACAATTGATATCTCCTTTTTCCTAAAAATATTTTCTTAAAATAAATTTCTGCCTTTCAAATATTCAATAGTATCTATACTTTTTTAAACCACTAGAAGCCAAATACCTCTGTCCCTCAGCCCCCACCCTAAAATTTACAAGGCTTCTCCTTAATTGAAAACCAAACAACAAGCAGAAAAATGAACTCAAGCAATACCTTCACAGTTTTCAACTTCTATTCCACCAAATTCAGTGCACCACTTCAAGCTTCAATCATGATTCTAATCATCTTATAAAAGAGTTGATATTAACAACTTCATTTATTTTAAGAATATTGCAGAAACTCACAGTGACGTAACCAGGTGCTGACTTGTATGTTCCACACCAACGGCAACTGAACAGCACTAGTCGCTAATTCAACTCCAAAAATATCAACATTTTTAGCACGATGCCAGAGTGATCTGGGAGGAGAAGAATCTGACCAGCCAGAAAACCCCAGCCCAGATATGACCATTGAAGCTTCTGAGATTGACCAAATAAAATAGTACTTCCAACGAGCAGTAAAGCCTGACATATATTGGTAAAATAACCTTTTCCAGAAACCCCACTGGTTGTATGTGGGTTCATTGAATCGGGTAAGAGGGAAATGTGGAACAAGGTATAAGTAGATGCCCATGCATATAGCGGCCTGGACTATAGCACGAAACATTGCTCTGTAAGGTGATGGTGATGATTTACCCTTTGGACTTGACCAGATCTGAACATAACAAAGAGGTTAAATAACCCTGCTTCGTAAGGAAGACATGAAAGTAAATGCTGTTAACTATCAAGAAGAGCACATACTGCACTTACTCCTTCACCTTCTGTCCATTCGAGGTATTCCTTCATTTCATATACGGGCCCAGCAAAATGACTGCCACAACAGAGGCAGTAGCCAATATATTCAATTGCAGTGGGGCGATGAATTAGCCGATTTTTCTTTTGGGACTCCGTCAAGCTTTCATCTTTCAGTAGCCCATCACTGTAGTTAATAGCACATGAAATGACTTTTAATATCAGCACCATTAATGCTCCTGCATTTTTAAAAACATGTCAAAAGTCAGTCATTAAGAAAATAGATTAACTAAAGAAAAAGGTTACACATTGACCCTCAAGAAAACCAAATTTACTTTCGAGATTGACATAATAAAACAATAACGAAGAGCTGATGTAGGACATCTTAAAGTCTATTATTTCTAAAACAAATCTGCAATCCAATGTTTGGTTAAACGAGAAGTTATGCAATGCTTATTGTTACAGAATTCTTAGATGAGATGCACACAATTTAATGCGAAAAATATAAGAATAAGTATGAAAATCTAGCAAGGAAGCAAACTATGAAATACAAAAAATTAAGTACTACTCAAATAATGATGATTGACAAAGAAAACAAAATTCAATTTTGAACGAAAACTTTTTTTGTTCTAATTAAATTAAACTATAGAAAGAAGAACCATGAAAATCATAGTATTTAAGACAACATGCATGTAAATGCAACCAGATCTGTAGCAAATCTGAAAATACAATGATCAGTGGCAGTCAATCACTAATAAAATGAAATAAGATAAAAGCAAGAACATAAATAAAACAAACGGCAAGCTACTCGTTTAAACCAGGAAATCATGTCACCTAGGATACTTCGAGTCTACACTTGATCAATCACTGAAATTCCGATAAGATAAAAGAAAACTTTACATTCGCAAAATTGAAATTTATTCAGCCCAAAGTTATTTTACATACGCCTTACTTATAAATACTAGCACTAGGTTACATAGATAAGAAACGGGAATTTAATCACATATCCTAATCACACCCAACCCATAAAACTGATAAGCATCAATTGCAGAGAAAAGTCACAGCAGAATAGAAACAATATTCAATCAGTCGCTAGAATCCAGTCTCAGATAAGCCATAAAAATCATAGAAGAGTTATTTCCTAGGAAATAGGATTGCAAGCAGTTCTAGAAATCCAACCATGATCACAAGTCTACTACTGCCTGCTTAGAAATTTAGGTAAGCTTAAACTGTTGGAGCTATAGTTTCAAAAACAGAAGCTACAATTTCAAAAAATATGCAAATATTTGTTGAGTTCCAATAGAGAAACCCATGGATCAATATAAGAAGTTTTATCTTTCCATCTAACAAGTTGCATATAATATTCATCATCAAGAATAGTTGCAATAAATAAATTAGTAATAGATGTGAAATCAGGAAGAAATGGTGGAAGGGAAGATTCAAAGGCTTTGATGATGTGACTAATAGTAGAATTCTTTGGGATATATATGCATTAATCTCAATACGTAATATGACTTAATGTGATATGATCTTTCTCACATTTAATTTCTTGAAAGTTTCTTGTAGGAATCTTTCAAGATTCATGCGAATCATACCTATCACCTTCTTTGAACTTCATATATATTCTACTAATATCTACAATAGAATTATGATTTTTATAGTTAAAAACGTACTTCTTATGAATATTAAATTTCAAAAGACGCATAACTAGTAAATGGTGCAATATAATGAGATGCGTGTAATTATAATGCTAAAATACATATATGCTTAACAATGGAAATACAACAGTGAATACAAAGGGATGAAGAAAAACATAAAATTGATATTTAATTAATTTTCATAAAATTTATTCTAGTAATAGATAAACATATATACCAACAAAATGGACAAACAAACTCTTTTAAAAAGCTAACCCAAAGACTTAAGAATTAATCATGATGAATTATATACCTTTGAATTCAGCTGAATAGATGTAGTTTAAATTTTAAGTTTTCTTTAATGAAATTATCATGAATAAGCCCTTTGAGATGTTAATGAAATTTAACTTCCTTATTAAGGTTTTCTTATACATTTGTAAATCAACAAAACAAAAATAAAATTTAAAACCAATTTGATTCTTCATTAGGAGTTAAATTATCAGGTTGTTCAATTTGATTCAAAAACTTCAGTAGGCATAAATTATATAGCTTGATATTCTAATTCAAGTCTAAATTCAAAATTGATATCATGTTCAAATTCAATTCTAAATTGATTGAGGCTTATGTTTTATATGATCTTACGTTTAATTTTAGATTTAAGGTTTTAGCTTTTGACATCAACTTGCAAAGATGGACACAAGTATTCCAATTGCTGTGATTGGTCGCTAAGGAAATTTGAAACACCTATGGATGGTTGGAGGAATTTTATTTGAGGTGAAGGTCAGAGAAAGAGGGTCGATCAAAGGCTTAGGTAAAACCAGCCCACATACACTTAAGATTTCACCTTTCGGGTCGTGGCAAAGAGGAGGTGTTAGGGCATGAATCCTCTTGGAAGCTGTAAGACAAGGCTAGGAGATATGATATGGAGATTTTAGAGGGGGCCCATCTTATTTAAGGGTATTTGGTGAAGGCTACACCACGATGAGGTAAAGACGCCAAATTTGTATGTGTTTTGGCTACTCTTGAAATATGTGATTGGAGGATGGCATCGATAGTATCTTTTGGGGTTTGATAGGCTTAAAAGGGTTAGGGGTTTGTGAAGACCTGTTATCATGTTTTTCGTTAGAATCCAAGGAGCTTGAATGGTGAAGGAGGAGGGAGAGCCAAACTACATCAATGATGCCCTAGTTTTGGTTGGCTGTTCGCTCATGAAAATAGGCACGAACCTCACTCTCACAAGCTTAAGGTCCTTATTTTCCTGAGGTAGATTGAATTTTAAATTAACCAGATTTCTCCTGAGAATAGTGTCAGGGTTTTTTTAGATCTATGTCCTACCTCTTATGAGCGCAAGCCCTCATAGTTAATTACACATTCTAACGCGTAGAAGAGCCTCTCGATTAAGGATGCAATTATATTTAGTCTGTGCATGAAGTGCAGATGTGTGTGCAACAGTGTGTGAATGTTCTAGACCCCGGTTGTGGGGGATGAAAGTAAATCCGATCAATATCCCATGGTTCCATCATCCCAGGAATACCATAGGGTTTAGTCTACCAACACTAACGACCATTGATCGTAGTGTCTAGGGAATCTGATTAGCAATCATGGGTTGCCTCCTCTCAGGGATCTTGAGTAGAAGGCATTATAATGCAAACTTAAGCACTACCATTAAATCTACTATTAGCACTCTTTTAGGTTCAAGGGTTTCTAATGCATAGCTATCACGTAAATTAATGCTTGGTTAAATGAAAAGAGGTGATACTGATTTGTAGAGATTTTGAAAACGTGATACACACAATTTAAAGCAAATGCAAGAAAAAACATATAAATCTCATGAGGGTGGCACATCATCTATAATATAAATAACCAATTACTACTAATCAACATTACTAAAAGCATGCCTCAATAGTGATGTGCAGCAACACGAGAGATGTTGGCTTCACACCCTCACGTCATTGAGTTGCAAAAGTGCTTGCTTCTCTTCATTGAACACTAAAGTGCTCGCATAGCACATTGCTACCTTTCCCATTACTCGTTTCATTGCAAATCAATCAATCCATCAAGAAATATAAAACCTCGCCCCCGACCAACACATTCAAACCTTTGCCCTCAACAAGAACTAGCAATAGTAGAACTTCCTTCCCTTGACCACCATATCCGCAAATTTGCCCTCAATAATCACAGCCATAGATGATGAGATGCATTCACTTGAGTTGAATCATACTTGAGACTTAACAGATCTACTAGATAACAAGAAAGCACTGCAGAATAAGTTGTTTTACAAACTGAAAGAAAAACCTAATGGTAGTAAGAGCTACAAGGCCAAAGTTGTAGTTAATGGTTTTCAGCAAGCGGAAGGAGTGGACTACACAGAAATTTTCTCTTCAGTGGTGAAGATGACTATAGTCAAAGTTGTGTTGAGCATAATAGCAGTGGAGGATTTACATCTAGAGCAGCTGGATGTATAAGCAACATTTCTTCATGATAATCTTGAAGAAGAGTTTACATGGTACAACCTCAGGGATATGAGGTTACATGTAAAGAAAATTTAGTATGTAGACTTAAAAAGAGCCTACATGGGATGAAGCAGGCACTAAGACAATGGTATAGGAGATTTGATAGGCTTATTTCCAGTAAGGGATACACGAAGTGCTAGAAAGATCATTGTTGTTTCCAAGGTTTTTGAAATCGAACCAGACTGGCCAGTTGAACCGTGAACCAACTGGCCGATTCGATTTTTTCCCGAAACCTTGATAGCAAAAAATTAGAATAAAATCGGTTGGCCCGACTGTCAGACCGCGAAACCAACGCACAGGCAACGGTTTTCAAAAACCGTTCGACTGAGTTAAAACGAAATCTCAACCGTAGGAATTAGATCAAGCAGTATTTGAAGAAAAAGTAGGAAACTAAAAACCTAATAGTTTTATTCCTATCCCGTTCCTCTGCTCTTCGTCAGCGTGAATAGGTTTGTTCCGTCCAATATTTCGTTTGTATCGCTCAACATCCCTCTCGAGCTCGATGAGCGGCTACAACCACTGTGATGAAGGTATTATTCCTCTCTGTCATCACACTCCCTTCTCCTATTTTCTCCTATTTGTTTCAAATTGTGGGATGTAAGTTCTTGGAACCCTAATTTTTCTAGATAACATTTTTAAAATGTTTAAGTTGAAGAACTTTTTGTATGAGCTTTTTAAACTTGTTAACTTTCTCCTATTTTTATCATTTTGAATTGCGTTTGGCTCAACCTTAGTCTTCTAGATTTGCTTCAGAAAACCTTTTGTCTTTCTTTATACACCTAAGCCTCTTGAGATTGCATAATTATATATTAGAACACTAAAAATAAAGGAAGGAGATTTGACACCATACCAAAAAGATATTTAAGAATGTTGGGCCCACTTAGAAATATTGTATTGTTGTGTTGTCCTGATGGATGCAAATTAAAATTTTTAATATCCCCATATGAATGAATAATCTGCTTTGCTAATAATTTAATTATGCTGAGAGATAATATGTGATAATCTGCTAAAAAGTAGAGAGTTTAAATTTTTAGAACTATGAGGTATAAGGTTAGACTATCATATTATTATATTAATTTTGTTATTTTTTAATAATATTATTATTTATTACATCATTCGGTTCAATCAGTTGAAACATGAACCTCTCATTTCATTTTGTTGTTCAGTCCGATTTTCACAACCTTGGTTGTTTCTTCAAATATTTTGATAACTTTTATATCATTCTTCTTCTGAATGCGGATGACATGCTAATTGTAGAGTTAGATATTGAGAAGATAAGATAGCTTAAGGAACAGTTATCAAAGGAGTTTGAAATGAAAGATTTGGGCACAGCAAAGAAAATTTTTAGTATAAAAATCAAAAGCAATAGAAGTGCAGGTACACTGAAGTTATCTCAAGCTGAGTATGTTGAAAACGTGATGCAGAGATTCAACATGAGTGAGGCAAAGCCAATTTGCACTCTCTTGAGTAGTCATTTTCAGCCATCTAAGGAACAATTGCCTAAACTGAAGTAGAGCAAGAACAGATGGAAAGGACTTCGTATGCTTCAACAGTTGGAAGTTTGATGTATGTTATACTATGTACAAGATGTAACATGTGCAGTAAGAGTAGTAAGCTGATTTATGAGTAACCAAGACAAACCTCATTAGGAGGCGATTAAGTGGATTCTTAGGTACTTGAGAAGATCGGTTGATAAAACACTTTGTTTTAGAGATACAGGGATTGATCTATATGGGTCTATAAATTCTGATCTTGCTGGAGATTTTGATGGTAGGAGAAGCACAACTGGTTATATTTTTACTTTGGAAAAAACTGCAGTGAGTTGGGTTTCTAAGTTACAAAAGATTGTTGTGCTCTTAACCACAGAAGCTGAATATATTGCATCACTGAGACTAGTAAGGAGATAATATGATTGCAAAATTTCTTGGCAGTACTTAACAAAGGGCAAAGGAATGGAAAGTTGCATAGTAACAGCATGAGCATTATTCGTCTAGCCAAGAATTGATGCATTCCATGTCAGGACGAAGCACATCCAGCTTCAGAATCATTTCAACAGGTCGCTTTTGGAGATAATAAGTTATCATTGGAAAAGATTCACACAATCGAGAATCCTACAGGCATGCTAACAAAGACAATGACAATTGATAAACTGAAGCTATATGTAACTTCAATTGGTTTTCATGAAGGATGAGAATAGGGGTGAGTCATACTACAAGCACTATGATTGGTGCTATAGATCAAGAGAGGGATTGATCGCAATCAATTTTCAAGTGGGAGACTATTAGTTTTGTATGAAATCTAATTGTGTCAATCAATTGAGTTGTATTGTTGCCTCAGACCTCAATTCCATTGGTCAAGCTCGCAAGGAGGTTGCAGGGGTCTTCCCCCTACTTGAGTTAAGGTGCTTTGCACCAAAAAATTTTCCATACAGCGCTACGGCACTATATATCAGAGTGTTGCAATGTTGTATAGTTTACTTGGAGAGACAGAGAGTGGAGCATTGCAGCGCTTCAGACCCCGGCACTACAGCGCTATTAGGGAGAGTTGGGGCACTATCAGGCAGATTGGATACAGAGAGTGGAGTGTCGCAACACTACGAGGCGGGCTGGCCAATTTTCATCCTCGTTTTTCATTAAGGGTTAGGTCCCATGGTGGTTTAAGTGGGTTTCTCTTTATTTGTTCATGTATGAGAACGGTGCAAGAGTAAAGAGAGAGTGAGAGAGAAAGAGATCTGTACTATTTCTCCTAAATTTTCATAGTGAATTTCTTAGTGTAGTATGGCTCCATGATTTTTTCCCGGTTGGTTTTTCCACGTTAAATCCTAGTATTCTTCCTTTCACTGCATTTTTTCTTTCTTGTTTATGTTCGCTGCATGGTTTACATGCCCAACATAAGTCAATTGTTGTCCTAGGTTAGGTGCCATCACTTTGCACACCATGAGTGTGAAGGTAACCTAATTTTGACGAAATATTCTCTGACTAACACACTTGTTGAGATTTAAGCCAGATGTATACAACCTTATGTCAGTAGGAATCTATTACACATTTAAATAATAAGATATGAGATGGAAATCTCTTTCCAAGTACTTGCCTTTGTATGGTTGATTCTTAACTTCGTGACTTTCTCATTCAGCGGTTATATTCAGGTGGAGCATCCAAACATTTTGAACGTGACAAGACCATCATTATAGTCCACAAATGGTTCTTTTGGCCAAGTCTCAAGCAAGATGTAGCATGTGTTATCATCCAACATTGTATTTGTCAACTAGTGAAGGGTAGGAAGCACAATTTTGATTTGTATGCTTTTCTCCCCCTCGCACACAAACCATCGGAAGCCTTTATCTTTGAGTTGCCTCAAACTCCTGATTTGATATTTGATTAGTGGATCCCTTTTCAAAAAAGACACACTTTTCCCCCTGCTATAAAACATCATAAGCATCCAACATCGCTTATATATTCTTTAATGAAATTGTGAGTTTGCAAAATCAGCCTAAGATTATAGTTTATTAACAAAATATTCAATTTATGATCTTTTTGTTGGAAAACTTCATAGAAATTAGACATAAAAGTCATTTTCTATATTGCCAACCACCCTCAAACCGATGGCCAAACAGAGGTTGTCAATAAAAGCTTATGTGATGACCTTCTTAGGTGTCTCATGAGAGACCGCACTATTGATTGGGATCTCGTTTTTCCAATAATGGGTTTGTGTATAATTGTTCCATCAATACGTAAAGAGACATGAACCCAAGCCACACATCATTTCTAGAAATAAGCCTAAGAGACCAATAGATTTAGCAGATTATATAAATAATATAGGCCCAATAAATTTGCATATCATTTGTCCAAAGCATACTTGATCTTCATAAATAAATTTAATAAAAACTATCAATAAATGAAAAATATAACTTTATTGTTGATTATCAGACTTATTACGTTGTTAAAGGAGAAGAGGTTTTAATTAGAATCCGGCCTAAAAGGTTTCCCAGATGAACTCTCGTTAAGATATCAGCATGGAATTAGGGACCATACCAGATTGTGTGATAATAAGTGACAATGCTTGAGTTAGATCTACTTTCAGATACTAACATTTCTCCAAAGCATTCATTATAATTGACTTGACTCTATATCAAGAATCACAAGTGATAATTTGGCCCCCAACCTGCATCTCTCCTCTCCCCCTTCTTCATCTCCTATGATGTCACTGACTACCTATGCATATGTTCCTGCATCATTATTACCACCAACTCGCTATCTAGGTTCTTAGATAAGATTCTTGATGATCGAATAATTTTTACTGGTGATGGTTAATTCAACTCCACTTAGTTCAATGGAAAGGCCTTTCACCTTTCAATAATAAGAAAAATGTCAAAATGGCCCTTGGACTATTTGTATGAGGTTATTTTCATCTCAGATTACAAATATATTCAATTTAGTCCCCTAACTCCTCGAATATGATCCAAAATAGTCCTTTTGTTGGACTATTTTGGATCGTATTTAAGGAGACAAGTAAATTTTTTTTTATCAAATTTAAGAAGTTAAGGGAGGGACACATAAAATAGATTGATACTAAAACGACTCTACAAAAATGTTTAGAGACTATAATGACCATTTTATTTTTTGAGAACACTTGCCTGGCAATTGAGAACTACAATAGTTGGGCCCCAAGTTATTGAGTACCGAGATCATTATTCATCAAGGTTGAATTCCTTTTAAGACAAGGAGCGTTGATGTGAGGCAACGCAACCATCATCATCATCACCACCACCACCATCACAAAGTTGAGATCTTATATACCTAAAACATTTTGAACACGGTTTTTTAAGAGTTGTATTTTATTTTCTTCTATAGTTTTATTTTGGACCCTTTTATTTGTCGGGCCTTTAAGTCATCTTGTATATTTTGTTCTATTTGTGTTAGGCCATTTTTTATGTCATTGGCTATGTTGAGCCTCTATATTAATAGGTTTCATGGAAGAAATAAATTCATGGTAAGTTTGAATTTGATGGTAGGTATGGAAATCATGCTAATTTTGACTATTTATTTTGGTGTCTTTTAGTGTCTCACTTATTCCAATAAATACTCTCTTATAATGTAAAGCACCTGCTTATGAATGAAAAAACAAGAAAGATAAAATGAAATTTTAAGTTTCTTTAATTGTTCTTGTGTTTCTTAGTTAGCGTAAAGCACTTCATTGGTGATGGTGGCACTTATCCTTGTTGAAGGACTTCCAAGGATTGGAAAATTGCTATTATAATGGAGTACTCATAGCAACAAATCTAGTCAATTATTTCAACAGCATTCTTATTTACATATTTCTTCCTCCTTGACCTCCATTCTAGGATTTCATCTAAATTGATGCATGGTGATTAGATTGAACTTGAGTCTAAATCAATTAACATTAAGGTTCCTAATTGCAGATTAATTTACTTATGTTGTGATCACCAAGTTTAGTGCAGATACTTAATTGAATCAAGATAGATCTTCAAGTAGTCCACTAAATTTCTTTAAATCATCTAAGAAATTTCCTAGTTATTAAGTTTTAATTAAATTTTCTTATGAAGACTAAACTTAGCTCTCGCCATCCATTATCATAATAAACTCATGGTTTGTCATGCATCTGCAAGTTAGTGTGTGCATTAAAATTCTGTGTAATGGTCATACATTGCAAGTTTGCATGCAGCGAGCATGCATAGCAAGTTGCCCATGCTTTGGGTCACACAAGACAATGTATAGGAGCATACAAGCCCAATTATGTGCATTATCAATAGCATGGATGCGGGTGAGGAATGTACGGTGCACACATGGTTTAAAATTTCGCAATTCCGACATTTTGGGCGTCAAGGCAAACGCCTTCAGGTTGAAACGCAAGGCGTACGCCTTACTTCGACGAGGCATTCGCCTCTTAAAAACTATTATAAAAAAAATCTAAACCTGTTCCACTTAACTCTTCGACTTCGCCTTCAACGAGGCGTTCAGCTCTTCGATTTCGACTCTGCGTGCGTTCGTGACTTCGCCTGGAGTTCGGCCGCCTTCATCTTCTTCGCATTCCGCCTCTTCGACTTCGCCTAAGCACCGCAAGTTAGGTTTAAGAATTTGTTATTAAAGCTTTATTGCCTTCTTCGATGACGTTCTAAAACCTTCATTGTCTTCTTCAATTCGAACGTTCGCAGGTGGAGAGTCTAGATTGGAAGTCCGAAAAGTTAAGGGCTTTCTTGCGCTAATTTCTCCCATTTATCTGTATGTTTCTTTCTTATGCTTTTCTCATATTTTGCAAGATTTTCTTAGAGATATACATTATCAGTACAAATAAATGTTATAAGTAATTAATAACTATAAATTAATTTACTGTTTTCAGATTAAAATGATTCAATTTCAGAGTTATTTTCGGTATAATTTCTTGGTCCAATTGTAGGAAAGATTGTTGGCAAGCTTTTGTACTCCTTAAATTGAATTTATTTCTTATAGTAAAGAACTTTAAATAATTTGTCTTACAACTTGAACCAAATTCCATTTTGAAAGTCTAGCTACAGTTTTGAAATAGATCCTGAACAATGGTTTTAACATTATTCAATATCATTAAACATACAGTCGCACATTAATGACATATAATACTGTCAGACCTTCATTGACATTTGCTTTCTTTGAATTATATGAAATATGTCTAATATTCATCTGATTACAGGAACAGGGAACAATGCTCTTAATATTTAATTGTAAGGTTTCATAAAGGATGGTCAGAAGTAGAGATAAAGCTACATCGGGTCATGGGAAGGATCCAGCATGGAAACATAGCACTCAAATGGACGTAGGAGGCAGTGAAAAATCATACATATATTTAAAATATAATTATTGTGACAAAGTAGTGAATGGTGATGTGTATCATATTTTTAGGTCCACCAAGAATGTAGCATCATGCACTAAAGTGCCTGATACAGTCAGGGAGGAGATAAGACATACATGAATAAGTCAATCATGTCAAAGCATCTTGCACAGAAGCAGTTTGAGGATAGAGTTAATGTATGCTCCTACTACAGGAGTGAGCGTATCGATCGGGATTCATCTTCTTCAATGAATCTCATATCTTCTAGAGGAGCAAGGGGTCCCATGGATCATTACATGGTGCAAACATCAGAGGATAGGCCTCCTATTGCACAGAGGATGGCCCCAAAGAATGCTAGGGAGGCACAAAAAATAATATGTAAGGATATAGGCATATTCTTCTATGAAAATACAATCTCATTTAATTTTGCAACATCACCTGCTTATTGCAACATGATTCGATCAGTTGAAGCATATGGGATAGGGTTCAAACCTCCAACCATGTATGATTTAAAAATGTGGATTTTGAAGGAGTTGGATAATATGGAGAAAAACATTAAAGAAATTAGGAGGACATGATCCCAAACATATGTAACTATTATGTTAGATAGTTGGTTAGATATTAAAAATAGAAGTTTAATAAACATCCTGATTAATAATCCTTACGGCACTGTATTTTTAAGTCAATTGAAGCATCTGGTTAGGTCAAGGATGTTGAGTTCATCTTTGGATTACTAGACAGCATTGTTGAGGAGGTTGGAGAGCATTTAATAGTCCAATTGGTAACAGATAATGTCAGTGTTTACAAAGCTGCAAGGAAAAAACTTACGGAGAAAAGGAAACATTTGTATTGGACTCCATGTGTTGCACATTGCATAGATCTCATTCTTGAGAAGCTTGGGGAGTTGCCTCAACATAAGAATGCGCTTACCAAAGAAAAGAAGATATTACAACTATTCTTGGGTTTTGGCTCTTATAAGAAAATTTTCAAAGAAAGAAATTTTGAGGCCAGCAGCAACAAGATTTGTCACTGCTTACTTGACATTTCAGAGTATATTGGAGGCTAGACAAACTTTGGAGTCTATGTTTACCTCCACACTGTGGTTGAGTTGTGCATGGGAAAAAAACCTGAGGGGAAAAAGGTTAGAAAGATTGTTTTAAATAACAAATTTTGACAAAAAAACTTCTACACCATCACAACCACTGGACCATTAGTACAAATTTTAAGGATGGTAGATACAGAGAAGAAGCATGCTATGGGTTTCATCTACAATGCTATGGATGAAGCAAAAGAAATGATTGCCTGCAACTTAAGGGCGAAGAGGGAAGCTATAGGAAAAATTGGCATATTATTGATGATAGGTGAGAGCTACAGCTTCACTGACACTTGCATGTAGCAGGCTATTACTTAAACCCTCAGTATCAATATGCAGAGAATAAGTCTACAAATCCTAAGATAAAATTAGGATTGTATCATTGCATGGATCGACTAATAGGTGATGTAATTGAAAGATCAAATGCTGACATGCAATTGGTACCTTTTTAGGAATAAAGAAGATTTTTTTTGGATTACAGCAGACAAAGGACACTATTTACAAACGATCTCCAAGTAATTTCAATTGTTGTTTTACTCATTTATTTAAAAGTTGTTCTTTGAGTATTGAAAATGCTCATTTATGTAAATCTTAGTTGAGTGGTGGATTCAATTTGGTGATGGCACTCCAAAATTGCAGCGTTTTGCTGTGAAAGTTTTGGGATTAACATGCTCATCATTTGTATATGAACGGAATTAGAGCACGTACAATCAAGTGCATACAAAGAGGAGAAATCATTTGTCAACATTGAGGATGAATTCGCTAGTGTATATTATATACAATAAGAGACTCAAAGACAGGTACATGAAGAAAAAAGGGTTAAAAGATAACGAAGATCCTTTGATTTGTGAGGATATGGCACCTGATGATGAGTTGTTTGTAGATGATAAAGTGGAGGTGATGCCGTCTGAATTACGAGAAGAAGATTTAAATGTTGATTTCTTTGATGGTCATAAAGCATCTACATCCACCATAACTCAAGAACAAACCAAGAAAGGTATATAAATAATATAGTCTTCATAGACTTTACTTTTCTTAATGTATTACTCATCTTCATATTATTCAAAAATATTTAGGGAAGAGGAAGATAACTGATATAGAGGAAGGAGTTGATTGGGAGATATTAGACTCTATAGGAGATGAGGAAGGGGAGAGAGCAATTCATCATAATGATGATTCAAATGAAGACCCCCTTACTAATAACAGTGATGATGACTTATGAGTTGTTATGTCATTGTTATTTATTTTTTGAATTACATGTTAATGAACAGAATATTGGGATTTGGGAAAAATAGAATTTTGAGTTGAACTATATTTTATTGTCTTATTATTGTGATGTTTGGGTTTCATTTTAATTTTAAACAACTTATTACTTGACACTTCATATCTTGTATTTTTTTATATTATATATATATATATATATGGCAATTTATTTCTTATATCAACTTTTAATATATTATTAGATTAGTCATTAGTATACAAAAATTTTATCATTTTGACTTTACATAATTTTTGAATTTTGAGACTTATGCCTCAAAACTCCTTGAGGCTTACGCCTTACCTCACGCAAGAAAAATGCCTCAATACCCAATTGCGTAATTTTAAACCTTGGGTACACATAATGTTATGCAATGAGCTGGCAAAATTGCACTTGTGATCAATCATACACAGTAAGTGGAGGAATTGTGCAATGTGTACATAATGCAGTGTTGTATGTGCATGATTCAATACACTAAGTAGGAACAATTACTGTTGTTGAATAAATAATTTTTATATGTTTACTTTAGGGGAAGATAAAGATGCCCCTCATTTCAAAAACTCTTGAAGGGAATAATAATTGTTACATGCTTAGAGGGAGAAGCCATTTGACAGTGGCTGGAGATCAAGCATTAGTTTGTACTAGTCAGAGCACGTGAAGGTTATCAATGCATAAATGCTAACTACATGTATTTGTGCAACAATTGTCGATGTTCCTTGAAGGATGAAGACATTACGTAATGACAATAGATTTTTGGGTATCGTGGGCACGTGCAAGGAGGTTGCCAGCCATCCCTAAAAGAAGATGCCAATTGGTGGAGGCTACACATCAAGTTAGTGAGCACTGACGTGCGTGCATGGACATTATTGGTGACCTTAATTAATATAAGCGTGCTTGTAATTTTGTATACTTGCATTTGGGGACTTTGTTTATGAGCATTGTATCCTTTTGGTTCTTTGTGAAATAAAAGATTGGAAGTGAGAAGGCAGAGTCTAGAGGGCCACCCTAAATTTCCTCAAAGGGTATGAAAATCATCATAATTTTCTGTGAAGAACTTTCAAACTTCTGACCTCTGACACATGGACACATCAAACAACCTAATATACATGCATCAAATGCTTTCAGACATGAGCATGCTCCCAACGTGTGCCTAGCATGTTGAAAATTGATTGTTTTATTATTTTCCAAAATTAGAATTGATAGTCAAAATATGCTTGATACAGCCAAGACACACAATTATGATGAAATGTGTTTTTTTAAGCCAATTTTATAAACTACGTTTTTTTATTGATGATGGTAAGTGGTTCTATTGAAAAGGATATTGGTGTTAGTGCAGATGACAACTAAATTACTAAGTGTGTTAGGTTAATTATTGATATATTACTATGTTCATTTTTTGTGATCATTTTGAAGATTATACACTTTTTTTTGGACATTTTATGTTGACAATACCGTATTGATGTAGACAAATTCATGCCTAATGATTGCCATTAATATTGGTGTATTATTAACAATTAAGTACACCAAATGAAATATTGAATTGTAATTATAAACCAATATATTTTAATAATCCTTCAGCTTTTTATGTGATATCTATGATTTTTTGTTTTTATAGAAAGTACTGGCAACAAGCGTTTTTATTACACATTTTATATTAATAATTTGTAAGAGAAAGAATTTTGTCCATGGGGTGTCATGTCCTAATTTTATAATAATGTTGTGTTTCCATATCTATATTGTATTATGTCTATGTCTCATGTGTTTATTTGTGCTTCATAGCCTGTGATATTAAGCATTATGGTAAAAAATACAATAACTTGATCTAACAACTTATTCATTTCATGTATCATTAGTATGTCATATGCCTTGTATGATTAGAAGCCTATCGGAAGAGAAACTTGCATTTCCTGCAGAGGCCAATAAAAATAAAAAATAGGCAACTCCATTAATGGTAGTAAATGATAAATTAACAGAAAAAAGTGTGCAAATTGCTAAGACATAGCAAGGTCAAGGTACTTCACTAGTTGCATTTATGTAAATTGTTCGGACTTGGTAAGGTCAAGGTACTTTACCAGTTGCATCAATGCCACCATCCTTCCATGCATCTCCACTCATGTAGTACACATGGCTACGTGAGATACAGTAACATCGTTAATAGCAAATCTACTCACTTTAAGCAAATTCATCATAAAAAGAGATTCAGGTGCAAAATTTCAAAACATCATAAGCGATACTGATATTATTGGACAGACAGCTAAGTGGTCCCTATATGGACTAATTATTCATGTAGAACAATAGATAAAACAATAGAATATTTAGCACAATGTAAACATTTACTTATATTTTTCAAGAATTGTTATTCATTGTTACAGGACAAAGGAAGGACAAACACATAATGATAATTATGTCTAAGGAGACAAGAAACTTTTCTCTCACATACTCCTTAGAAATCATTCATTTAATATTCCAAAGAAAGGGTGATCTCTATGTATACTAAACTTGTGTACATGATTCCAAGAGATGATACATTTTATGAATGCCACATGGCACAATTTTGAATCTGAATTCAAATTCATTTAATAGTTATCACATGACAAACTTTCTTACATACTCCTAACTATCATATCATATATATCATTACTTTTAATTTGAATATAACTTATAGAATTTTTATTTTGAGAGGAACAAATAGTTTATTTAAGAAAATAACTAGATCTCATGAAATTCCTCGCTGAATTAGTAGCCAATATGGATAAAACTATCAATTCATCTTTATATTAGTTTTATTAATAAAAATAAAAAACTAAGCTTTTGGTAATTTTCCTTTCTTTAAGCTTATATTTCGGCCATTAAAGCATCGCATTTTATTTAATGCTTAACTATTGTATCTTATATGTCATTACTCTTACATTTGAATTCAAATTAAAAAGTACAACTATATGTTTATCTAACACGTAATTGTTACATCATCTATATCATTATTTAAAATTTCAAACCAAATTTATATTTAATTAATTTAATATTCAGTTATTTTTTTATGAGTAATTACATAATATATATTAACTTATAATTTAAATTTACTTTTTCAACCTTCAATTCAGCTCAAGTAGGCAAATTTACATTATAACTAATAATTTAACTTTATTTTTATTATTTGTCATTTCTTGCAAAGGGTGTTGACTTATTACCAATAAAAACTAGGATCAAGTGTATTAGTCGTACAATTTATCATAGAAAAATCTAATTTGCTAATTTATATAGACACAAATGTAATGAAATAGACAAGGCCTAAACATATTAATCATGCGCATTAACATCTCTTCATCAAAGTGTACGTGTTGAATTCAGATTTGTCCATGAATGATGTCTGACCTTACTAGTAGGCCTACCCTGTGAGTGAATGAGCTAAGAACCTTTGAGTGAATGGACTAAGGGGGAGAGAAAAAAAAGAACTAGAGAAGAGGGAATCTATAGAGAACTCAAGAACCTATAAATCTCAACAACAACAACAAGCCTTTGTCCCACTACGTGGGGTCGGCAACATGAATCCTTTTTCTCCATTGTGTCCGGTTCAAAGTCAAATTCTCGTTTAAATCTAATAGAGAAAGGTCATTTCTAATATTTTCTAACCAAGTCTTTTTAGGTCTACCTCTACCTTTCTTAACATAAGTCAAATCTAATAACTCTACTTTCCTAACTGGGTCATCGGAAGGCCGCCGTTTTATGTGACCAAACCATCTAAGGCGACTCTCTCTAATCTTATCGTCCACTGGAGTTACTCCAACCTTTTCACGTATATGCTCATTTCGTATCCTGTCTCTAAGAGTAAATCCACTCATCCACCTAAGCATCCTCATCTCCGCAACATATAACTTAGTATTGTGCTTCTCTTTTAATGGCCAACATTCTGCACCATAAAGCATTGCAGGTCTCACCACCATCTTATAGAATTTTCCCTTAAGTTTAAGGGGGACTTTTCTATCACACAACAAGCCCGATGCATTCCTCCACTTCAACCATCCAACTTGAATTCTACTGATAACATCCCCATCTATTTCACCATCACTCTGAACAATAGATCCAAGATATCTAAAACGTGTACTCTTATTAATGACTCGATCGCCCAAAGTCACAATCCCCTCACTAGGTCTATTACTGCTAAAATTACACTCCATATATTCAGTTTTAGATCTACTCAAGCGAAAACCTTTGGACTCTAAGGTTGATCTCCAGACTTCAAGTTTACCTTCAACTCCCTCTTTAGTCTTGTCAACAAAAAGAATATCATCAGCAAAAAGCATACACCAGGGTACATCCTCTTGTAAATGTCTAGTGAGAACATCCATGACTAACGCGAAAAGATATGGGCTTAAAGCTGATCCTTGATGTAATCCAACCGAAATAGGGAAATACTTGGTCAAACCACCTTGTGTTTGAACACAAGTAGTAGCTCCTTCATACATATCTTTAATGATTTGAATATAAGCATTATTAACTCCTTTCTTTTCAAGAACTCTCCATAGCACTTCTCTTGGAACTTTATCATATGCTTTCTCTAAATCAATAAATATCATATGTAGATCCTCCTTATTCTCCCTATATTTCTCCATCAAACCTCTCAATAAATGTATGGCTTCCATAGTAGACCTACCAGGCATGAATCCAAATTGATTTTGAGAAACATTAGTATCACGCCGCAGCCTACGCTCCATAACTCGCTCCCATAGTTTTAAAGTGTGACACATTAACTTAATTCCTCTATAATTCGCACAATCTTGTGCATCACTTTTATTCTTATAAATAGGAATCAATACACTCATTCTCCACGCATCTGGCATCTTTTTAGTCTTCAAAATATTATTAAAAAGTTTAGTTAGCCAAGAAATTCCTTCATCTCCTAAGCATTTCCACATCTCTATTGGGATATCATCAGGTCCAACAGCTTTTCCACACTTCATTTTCTTTAAAGCCTCTCTAACTTCGGTTTTACTAATACGCCGATAAAAACAGAAATCTTTATTATCATTTAGGATGCTAAGGTCACTAAAGTCAATTGTATTCCTACAATCTTCATTAAAAAGTTTATCAAAATATCTCATCCACCTTTGTTGAATATCATCTTCTAAGAAAAGTACTTTTTGATCTTCATCCTTAATACACTTCACTTGAATTAAATCCTTACTACTCCTATCTCTTTGTTTGGCTAGCTTATACATATATCTTTCTCCCTCCTTAGTATCTAATCTATTATATAAATCATTAAAAGCTAAGATCTTTGCATCACATATTGTTTTCTTAGAATCCTTACATGCCTCTTTATATCTTTCCCAATTATCAGAATTTTTACATCTAAACCAATTTTTATAACAAATCTTCTTATTATTTATCTTCTCTTGCACAATTGGATTCCACCACCAGCTATTTTTACTATTAGGGGCTTTTCCCTTTGATACTCCAAACACATCTTTTGCAATATTTTTAATATCACTAGCCACTTTTTCCCACATAACATTAGCATCCTCATGCACAAATAAAATCTTAGAATCTAAAATCTTACTCTCAAAAATATTTTTATTACTATTCTTTAAATGCCCCCATCTAATCCTAGAAAATTGCTTTACTTTATTTTTAATTTTCTGTCCTTTCATCTTAAAGTCTAAAACTAATAAGCGATGTTGGGTACATAAACTTTCACTCGGAATAACTTTACAATCTTTGCAATCTAAACGATCTACTTTTCTTATAAGAAAATAATCAATCTGAGTTTTACTATAACCATTCTTATAAGTGATGAGATGCTCATCTCTTTTCTTAAATAAGGTACTAACAATTAAAAAATCATAAGCTAAAAAAAATCTAATATGATCTTACCACCTTCATTAGTCATTCCAAACCCATATCCACCATGAATGCTTTTAAAATCATTTACCTCTCTACCAACATGTCCATTTAAATCTCCTCCAATAAAAATTTTTTCTTCGAGAGGTATCTTTTGAATTAATTCTTCTAAATCATCCCAAAATTTTAATTTTGAACATATATCCAAACCTACTTGAGGAGCATAAGCACTTATAATATTAATAATCTTAGCATCAATAACAATCTTTAAAGCCATAATCCTATCTCCAATTCTATTAATATTTACACAATTTCTAGTACGACTCTTACCTGAATACCAAACTTTAAATCCTAAACTATCAATCTCCTTAGTCTTCTCTCCAACCAATTTAGTTTCCTGAATGCACAAAATATTTATCTTCCTATGAACCATAATATCTATTAATTCCATTAATCTTCCTGTAAGGGAACCTATATTCCAAGTTCCTATCCTAATATTAGTATCATGGACTAGCTTCTTTGCCCACATCCGTCCTTGATGTGGGAACCCTTGCCTATTTAACACTGCACCCGGGCGCCGATGCAACGGCCCTTGCACACTTTTCACTGTATTCAGGCCATACAGTGCGTCGCTTCCAGGGAACGCCCTAGCATTAACACAATTTATTAAAGGATTCATGTCATGGTTATTCGACAAGTTTTACGCTGGCTGTCGACTATCTAACGCAACCCTCCACTTTTCTCATCCAGGACTTGGGACCTGGCAACGGCAGTGTTATCCTATAAATCTCAAACTAGCATAAAATCTCCAAAAACAGGCAACAGTCAGAAAAGATTCGAAATTGTTACTCACCACTAAATGTTGCACCAACAACAACAATCCTTTATCCCACTATGTAGGGCTAGCTACACAACAACAATAGCAACAATAGCATCAAGCCTTTGTCCCACTACATGGGATCAGCTACATGAATTTTTTTTCTTCATTTTGTCATGTTAAGAGTCAAATTCTCATTAAAATCTAATAAAAAGTTCATTTCTAATATTTTCTAATGTCGTTTTAGGTCTAGCTCTACCTCTCTTAACATAAGTCAAATCCAATACATCTACTCTCCTAATCAGGTCATCAGAAGGCCAATATTTTATGTGACCAAACCATCTAAGGCAACTCTCTAATCTTATATGTCATTGGAACTACTCCAACCTTTTCACGTATATGCTTGTTTCACGTTCTATCTCTAAGAGTAAAGACACTCATCCACCTAAGCATCCTCATCTCTGCAATACTTAATTGTATGCCTCTCTTTTAATGGTCAACATTCTGCGCCATAAGGTATTGCAGGTCTCACCACCATCTTATAGAATTGTCCCTTAAGTTTGAGGGGTACTTTTCTATCACACAACAAGCTCGATGCATTTCTCCACTTCAACCATCCAACTTAAATTCTACTAATAATATCTCCCATCTATTTCACCATCACTCTGGACAATAGACCCAAGATATCTAAAACAAGTACTCTTATTAATAACTTGATCACCTAAAATGACAATCCCCCCACTAGATCTATTGATATTAAAAATTACACTCCAAGTATTCAGTTTTAGATCTATTCAAATGAAAACCTTTAGACTCTAAGATTGACCTCCATAATTCAAGTTTACCTTCAACTCCCTCTCCAGTCTTATCAACAAGAATAATATCATCAGCAAAAACCATACACCAAGGTACATCCTCTTGCAAATGTCTAGTAAGAACATACATGACTAAAGCAAAAAGATATGGGCTTAAAATTGATCCTTGATGAAATCCAACTGAAATAGGAAAATAATTGGTCAAACCATCTTATGTTTGAACACAAGTAACAGCTCTTGCATACACATCCTTAATGACTTGAGTATAAGCATTATTAACCCCTTTCTTTTTTAAAACTCTCCATAGCACTTAAAATCAATAAATATCATATGTAAATCCACCCTATTCTCTCTATACTCCATCAAACCTCTCATTAAATGTATAGCTTCCAAAGTAGACCAACCCAGCATGAATTCAAATTGATTTTGAGAAACATTAGTATCACATCATAACCTATGCTCAATAACTCTCCCATACTTTTAAAATATGACACATTAATTTAATACCTCCATAATTCGCACACTCTTATGCATCACCTTTATTCTTAAAAATAAGAATCAACACACGCTTTCTCCACTCTTGTGCTAAGGTCACTAAAGTCAATCGTATTCTTATAATTTTTATTGAAAAGCTTATCAAAATATCACATCCATCATTGTTGAATATCCTCTTCTGATAAAAGCACTTTTTTATCTTTATCCTTAATGCACTTTACTTGAACTAAATCCTTCTCCTATCTCTTTGCTTGGCTAACTTACACATACATCTTTCACCCTCCTTAGTATCTAATATATTATATAAATTATTAAAAGTTAAATTCTTTCCATCACATATTGCTATCTTAAACTATTTACGGGCTTTTTTATATAGATCCCAATTTTTGAAGTTTTTACATCTAAACCAATTTTTATAACAAATTTTTTATGTTTATCTTTTCTTGCATATTTTGATTCCACCAGTAACTAATTTTACTATAAAGAGCTTTCCATTTTGATACTCCAAACACATCCTTTGCAATATTCTTAATATCATTAACAATTTTTTCTCACATAAAATTAGCTTCCTCATGTATAGTAAGAATCTTAAGATCTTGAATCGTACTCTCAAAAAAAATTTTATTAGTATTCTTTAAATACACCAATATTATCTTAGGACAATATTTTACTTTAGTTTTCATAATTTATTCCTTCATCTTAAAATTCAAAACTAATAAGTGATGTTGGGTGCATAAATTTTCACTCAAAATAAATTTACAATCTTCGCAATCTAAACGATCTATTATTCTTGTAAGAAAATAATCAATCTGAGTTTTACTACATCTATTCTTATAAGTAACGAAATGTTTCTTTTTCTCTTAAAATAAGGTGTTAGCAATTATAAAATTGTAAACTAAAAAAAAATCTAATATGGTCCTACCACCTTTATTAGTCGCTCCAGCTCTAAAACCATAACCACCATAAAATCTTTTAAAATCTTCTACCTCTCTACCAATATGTCCATTTAAATTTCCTCTACTAAAAACTCTTTCTTCATGAAATATCTTTTGTATTAATTTTTCTAAGTCATTACAAAATTTTAATTTTGAACACATATACAAACCTACTTAAGAAGCATAAGTACTTATAATATTAATAATCTTAACATCAATAACATTCTTTAAAACTATAATTCTCTTTAATTCTATTAATTTCTATAACATCATCCTTCAAACTTTTATCTAAAATCACACATACATCATTTTTAATATGACTTCTACCATAATACCATAATTTAAATTTTAAACTATTAATCTCCTTAGCTTTCTCTCCAACCCATTTGATTTCTTGAATGTATAGAATATTTATATGCCTATGATATTAGAATGTCTATTAATTCCATTAATTTGCCTATAAGAGAATCCATATTCCAAATTCCTATATTAATTTTAGTTTTATGGACTAACTTCTTTGCCCACATCCGTCCGTAATATAGTAACCCTTTTGCCTATTTAACATATGCCCGAGCGCCAGTGCAGTGGCCCTGTTGGCTCAAGAAAAATGGCACGAATGCGTGAATCCCGCTTCGCAGCTGTAGGATTCCATTTCGCTTAAGTCAGATTAGAATTAACCAGATTTCCCCTGAGGGTAGTCAGGGTTTAATTAAATCTGGGGTCCTTACTTCCCGTGAGCGCAAGCACTCATAGTTAATTACCTCTCTTAACACGTAAGAGAGAACTCTCGATTAAGGATGAATAAATTTTAGGTATTCTTAGTCTCAATTATGGGGCAAACGGAGGTAAACCCGATCAAGATCCCATGGTTCCGTCGTCCCGGGTATACCATAGGTCTCAGTCTACCAACATTGCAATCATTGACCGTAATGTCCAGGGAATCTGATTAGCAGCCATGGGTTGCCTCCTCTCAGGGATCCCGAGTAGATTGAGGTGGTTAGGTTTGTGTTTTAATTTTATTTAGGTTTTGAGGTTTACATCTATTAGAACACTCAGAAGTTGGTTGAATTTGAGAATTTATAACTTCGTTTAGAAGTTACACAGAAATTAAATTTTTGGTCGGGACTTACAACTTTCATAGAAAGTAGCCCGGATATTTGATTTGAAATGGGGCTTACTGCTCTATTTATGAGTTGCCCAAAGGTGGGGCTTACAACCTAACTCTACAGCAAGGCTGCCCAGGGGTTTAGTTATTTGGGTAGGTCTTATGATTTCCCTTAGGAAATTGCCTGGAAAAATGGGTCTTATAACTTAATCATTTAGACTAAGATGCCCAGTGTTTTGAATTGGATTATTTGGAGTTTAGGATCAATTACAATTTATTTAGTAATTTTCTTAAAAAGTGGGTCTTACGACTTCACTTAGAAGTTGCCCGATAGCGGGTCTTACAACCTAATCCTATAGACTAGGATGCCCAAGTGATTTATATATTTTGTAGAAAATATTGGGAATTCCACATGCTTTCAACATAGGATCAGTATTGTAATTACTATATTTTAAAGCATTATTTAAAGATGACATTCTCTCTTAAAGCAAGAGATGTTCGTATTGCTAGATTTGGGTAGGGACTTATGGCTTTCATTAGAAAGTAGCCCGAAGATTTTGGTTGGGTGGTCTTATGGCTTCTTAAGAAGTTGCCTAATGATGGGTCTTATGACCTAGCCCTGTAGGCTAAGCGGCCCGAGTTGTGGGTCTTACGGCCAAGCTCTATAGACTTGGATGCCCGAGTGAGGGGTCTAGGGTTGTGTTATTGCCTAAACATTTCCCTCAGAGATCGGACTTACGACTTCTATTAGGAGTTGCCGGATGTTTTAATTTGGGGTTTGGGTTTTAGGTTGATTTTACCTAAAGAACTTTCCCCTAGGGTCGGGCTTACGTCTTTCCTATGAAAGCTGCCGGGTAGTGGGTCTTACAACCAAGTTCTTATAAACAAGGCTGCCCAGGGGTTTTTTTGATTGTATGTTTGTTGAGTTGAGACCAGTTGTTTGAGTTGGTTTGAGTTTGTGATTTTGACACTTCGAGGTTTTGACACTTGCGTCAATGTTTTAGTTGTTTTTGTGTTCGTAGTCTTTTCCCTACTACACTGTGGCTCTACTAGCTTTCCAGTACTTAGCTTTTCTTGCTTCCCAGTACTTTTGTTTTACTAGTAGTTTGATTTATTACTCTCCAGCATTTTGATGATTTTTACTTGATTTATGATGTACTAATATTTGTTTGTTTTGTATGCAGATACGTGCTGATCCAGAGTTCGTAGCCAGTAGTTATAATAGCGGGAGCTTGCAGCCAAAGGTGATGCAGTTGCAGAGATTAGAGCCTGCTAGGAGCTTTACCAGGAGTTGGGATTGGAGCCCACCAGGGGCAGGGTTTAGATTAGGATTTTTGGAGACTTTCTTTCAGTTTTGTGTCTTGGTTAGTTTTCTTAGGAGTTGAGTTTTAGTGTGAGTTGTACAGAGTTAATTAGTGTGAACATTCTTTGGATTTCATTTGATTATTATTATTTGTCTTATTTATTTAATTTCTCCAATTGCTCAATTACAATGCCCCTCGAATTTTAAAAGTTCTCAGATTTAAAACTCTCAAAATTTGAAGCTCTCGTATTTTGAAACTTTTCGAATTTCAAATGCTCTCATATTTAAAGATTAACCAACTAATTTTAATTGATTAATTAATTTTGACTACTCAATTAATGAGACGACTCGTTGCAAGTTTTTCCATCTCATTAGCTATAGGAAGAGAAATGATGTTTTAACAGTTAGAGACCTCCAATATTTCAAGAGTAATAACATTTAAAATGCTAAAACAATTCAAAGTCTTCTATCCAACATTATTTATATTGGAATCTTCTTAAAGAGGTCTCATTTAGAGATATTCAAAAACAATCTTATTTAGAGACATTCAATGCACCTCAAAAATCACTTTTTGATTGGAATGATATCCAACAAGCTCTTGTTTATATTGACTGGCATTTGGAAGAATGAGAGGCAAGATTTGCCCTGAATCCATTAAGAACTTTTCCTTTAAGATGGTCGTTATTCCCAGACTAATCTATTACTTTTATTAATTCAAATCAATTAATAAAAATTTTTTATTAAATGTTAATTAATTGGATTAGTTAATTAACATTTAGAAAAGTTATTATTATTATTTTTTTTAACATTTTTTTTTATTGAATTCGAATTGAATTATCCTCTAAAATTTTGAGAAAATTTCGGCAGCCTCCCGGCGTCCCCTCCCCGGCGCCGGGAGGTAAGGGAGGGCACTTGCCCTAATGTCTTCCTACTCGGACCTAAGGTCAACGGCGTAGGGTCTTCGAATTAAAACCATCCCGGCCGGATCTAAGATACGACGGCCCGGGGTCTTCAAATTTAAAAACCATCCGCCCAGATCTAAGATCGATGGCGCGGGTCTTCAATTTCAAACCATCCGCCCGGATCTAAGATCACGGCGCGGGTCTTCGAATTGTACAATCCTGGCCGGACCTAAGGTCGACGACACAGGTATTCAATCACCTGTTTAAAAGTTATTATTATTATTTTTTTATTTTCATCATTTTTTTATTATTATTATTTTTTTTATATAATATTATATAAATAACAATAATATGATATAAATATATCATAATATATTTATATATAATATTATATATTATAATTTGTGTTTAAAAGCAAGAGTTTGAGTCGGATAGGGCTTGACTCGAATCTGCTCAGGCACTTGGGTCCGATCGGAGAAGAATCACGATCGGATAGTAACAAATGAGTCGAAGAAACGACTCATGCAATCTCTACCTCTTGCAAAGCAACGAAGTCGGGCGGCAAAGAAGGAGCCGAAGAAGCAACTCGCGCAATCTCTACACCTCCTGTGAAGCAAAAGTCGGACAACAGCAAAGGAGCCGCAGAAGCGACCGTGCGGTCTCTGCACCACGCGCGAAGCAACGAAGTCGAACCGCAAGGAAGGAGCCGAGGAGCGACTCGTGCGATCTCTGCACCACACGCGAAGGAGCGAAGTCGGACGGCAACCAAGGAGTCAAGGGAGCGGCTCGTGCGATCTCTACACCTCCTGTGGAGTGACGGAGTCGGACGGCAGCGGGGAGCCAAAGAAGCGGCTCGTGCGATCTCTTGGCCTCCTGCGGAGCAAAGCCGAATAGCAACGACCAAAAGAGAAGATGGAAGGCAAACCCTAGACGCTAGCAACGAAGTCGAGCAGCGACGAGGGAACCGAAGGAGAGGATGAAATGAGCGTAAGTCTTCGTTTCTGCTCCGAATTTCTTCCTTTTATCGCTCTGGATCGTCGGTAGGCGGTTATTGTGTCGAAGAGGTACGTCGTTTGGCGAAGTGGGACCGGCAGAGGCAGCGGGAAGATGTTTTGATTTCGATTTTTTTTTGTTCCGTTTCTTTTTTTTTTTGTTAACAGGCCCTAGCATACTTCTCACTGTATTAAGGTCACACAGCGCGTTTCTTTCAAGGAATGTCCTAACATTAACACAATGTATTAAATAATTCATGTCATGATTATTCGATAAGTTTTACGTTAGCTGTCGACTATCTAACATAACCTCCACTTTTCTCATACAGGACTTAGGATCTAGCAATGATAGTGTTAATGGGGTCGGCTACACCAAAAATGTAAAATATAAGGCTATATGAAACACCCATACAATATTACACAAACTACCCTAGACACGTGTCATCCTATGATTAGCTGCAGGAGGGCAAGGTTGAATGGCCCTTTGATGATTTACCTTCGGGGCGAGTTCGATGGCGTCGAGTTGGCAAACAGGTTTGGGCGAGTCTGTGGTCAAGTGTTAAGGTGAGGGGACCTGTGAACTTGGCTCTTTAGTTTCTATATTCTCATTTGATTTTGGTTCTTCAAGAGAGCCAGATTCAACTTCTGGATTTTTCACATGTATCTCTATACTAGTAAGACTATTTGAATCAATGTCATTTTTTGCTGGTGCTTCATAAGTATCATGAACAACTATAGCAACAATTTCAGTAGGAACTAACACCTGAATTTCATCCTTTGAATCTTCCGGCTTAATCAATTTGATGTCAAATTTGTCCTTTGAGACTCTGTATTAGTTGAATCTTATGTCTCAGCCTCAACATTTCCATCTTCAGAAATACCCACACTAGTAGAAACCAAAGGTACTTCCACTGGTTTTCTTTGCCTAAATAAATTTTCCTAAATTCCTCCAAATTTTAGTTTTCTATGGTAAGTAATAAAATGTAGAATTAATCCCTTTTGCTCTTCTTATATGTTGCCCACCCTAGTGGGGCCAAAAGGCTCAGCCGGTCCATCACATAGTCAAGCTGCCCGGATGATTTCAAAAGATTCTAAAAACTCGCAATAATCATCCCTTTTTGCTCAAAAGTTCAAGAGAAAATAATAGGTTTTTTAACTACACTTAGTCGCAACTCATTTTCCTTTAATCTGCAGGAAAACCTTGCAGGAAGCCGAGTGGAAAATAACCACAAATACTAACACCTTCATGAGCCAATCCTTGGAATGTGACTGCCCCCTTTGCGATAAGGTCCATACTGAGTAGAGTGCAAGTTCATTCAACAAGCAAGTCTAGATGGTTACCCACATGAAGATGAAATGTCTAGCAAAAGATGAGGCCCATTCGACGAGTCAAGGAAAGTGCACTGTAGCCCTGAAAGGTGACTCCCCCTATACGACAAGATTTACATTGAGTAGCTAGTGAGTCCCTTCCAACAAGTGAGTCTAAAAGATTACCACGACGAAGAATTAAATCTAGTAAGAAATGCGAAAAGCATGGCTCATCCAACACAATAGTTCCAAGCTAAAAGTTAATAAACAAGCATAACTCTATTCACTCATTAGATCCAACTATGTCAAAAGTTAAAGAAATAAAAAAATGTTAGTCAAAGAGTGAGTGCTATCACATCTAGTCAAGTCAAAAGCTAGATAAATTTGAACATTGTTAGTCAACAAATGAGTACCATCACATATATTTCATAACTCTAAGACAAGCGAAGTCATACAAAGAAAAGAAGAGGTGAGTAAATTTTTTTCTTTTATACAATTCAAATAACATTACATCTAGCTATTACAAAAAGTAAAAGATTAAAAAAAATAGAACACAAAAAATGACCTCATTTATTAATCGTACTCGCTCAGCCACTCTCCTCACAGGACTCCGACATCAAGTCGTATATAAAGTTCTTGTCCTCAAATTTACTGTCGAGCTCTTTAGAGATGGGTAACTTCTATAGACAGCATTCAATACCCTCATCATACTTCTTAATGAGCACCTCCAAGTAATAATGAGTGTCGAAGAAAGCCGCCTATTACCACGTTCCAATATCTAAATTTGAAAAAAATTCATAATTTATCTCTTAATTAATTTACCAGAACAATTAAATTCATTTATCTAAACAAAACTCCGTAAAAACAATCGTATACATAAGAATATTTCACTATAATTATTATTCACCAAAATTCATTTATACTAGCCAAAAGTTCATTCAATACATCAGTCTATCTTTTAATACTTCCAACTACAAAAAATAAAATAAAAAGTTTACAAAAATAAATCTGAAATCCTGAATTCAGATTAGCCTCACTCCACTTGATCCTTCCCTAGACTTGAAACATGAAAACCACAGAGTGAGCTATTGTTATTAGAATTTATAACTACTATCAATGCATGGCAGTAAAAAAAATATGCATGTGATCTATTAAATCCAGATTAGTATGAAAAATAACAATTATTATAAATAATATGAATCAATATGATCAATATGAATCAATAAACAATACAAATTAGTATAATCAATATGCCTATTAGTTTTGTACCCATATCATTTGCAATGCAATATTAGAAGAAAAATATGAATCTTTATGTAAATCATATATAAATTTATATCTATCAGTTAAAATAAATGATTGTTACCTTTGTTCCAAGTCATGTGCATCAATATGTCTATCATATAGTATCATGTGACAGATGTCTATTTATATGCATGTCAAACTATATCAATGTATGTATAACATGTACTTGTGTTATATATCAATCCAATCAGTCTTATCATCTACATATATCAATCTTATATTGTATACTCATATCATAATATATAATATTACTTACATAATTATCATATGTTCTCATGTCTTATGCGTACGTCAATCAATGGCAACAATGAAATTTTTATTGTATCAAGTCCTGTGGGCTCTTCAGATCAAACAGAAATCAACCTCAATCATATCAATCTTGTAAACAAGAATCAGTCTCATATCGTATGTCACAAGTTAGGTGGCTTCATGTAAAAAGTCGTTACTTCTTGATCGTCGGCGTACCATATCATATCAATCAATCTACTTATACTTCACAATTCATATCTTTTAAGATTACATCATAAACTTTATTTAAAGGAAAGCCCATCGGCCCTGTTATAAACCGAGCCGGCTTCGATCCAGGCACGAACCGAAGCCGCAACAGCAGCAAACTCGGCCAAACCCCTCACACTCTCAACATCTCCAACCGCGTGAAACCCCTCCAAATCCCATAAATTTCATAAATTTCATGATTTTTGACTTTTGCACATTTGATTCTCCCACCCTTAAAACCTCTCTCTTCTCCTTTTAAGGCAAAATAAAGCTAGGGCTTTATTCTTATTTCTCCTTTACCTCTTGTAGCAGTCGCTGTCAAAACTTCCTCTTCTCTCTCACAGCTGTAGAACGTCTTCTCCCTCTCGCAACACTCCTTAAACCACTTTCTCCTCTTTCTCTTCGCCTCATGCTCGCCATCACCGCTAGCGAAGGTACTCGTTCCTTTTCCCTTTGACTAAAGGATGACTGTAGAGAATCCACTTATGTTTTCTTCCTCTTAGATCAAGGTTGAGCCTTCCTCCTCCCTTCCCCTTTGATTGAGATCGCTCAATAAAAGAATGTCAATATTATTATTATTGTTGCTTAAGTTTCTAGATTTGATTAGCGGCATTAAATCTTAATTGACTATAATTTCATGGTTCCATATTTTCTTATTTATGATTGTAAGCTCTCATTCTAGGTTGCAATTTAATTCATATATTACAAAATTTAGATTGTTTTCAATGTTTTTGACTTAATCATTTTATGGCCTGAATCAATTAGACTTGATTAATGATATTTAATTTATGCTCGGGTTGTGTGAACTTTATGTTTCAAGTATTGGAGTCTTTCAATGTTATTTTTGAATATTAAATTATGATTTTTGTTTATAGGACCTTCGAGTTATTGTCCTAGCAGTATTATCGAGTGAACATCTGGGCTTGGAATTTTGTGTCATTTACCTAGAGGTAAGTAGCTGTTATTTATTTTAGGATAAATGTGTTATTCTTTATTAGGGGCGTCACCCTTGATTCTTGTATAAAGTTCCTAGATATTTTAGGTTTTCAGTTCTGTGTTAAATTTTCATTTATTGCAATATTGTAGTACTCCTTATTCATTATTCATGATGATATTAGCATGCATAAAACTAAAATTATCTTGATTAATTGTTGCATAAGCTCTTATTCATTTTAATCATGTGATGACAAATTTAATTCATATATTTTATCCCTGTTAAATACAATAAACTAGTATTTCTGCATGCCATATTACTTATGGAATTCCTAAATTGTCGTAGTAATTATATAATATACATGAAAATTTAATTATTAAAAATAAAAAATTATATGTATGTATGAAATGGTATGTAGGTTGATATAACCCTATTAGATATTTGCTAGTTGGGCCGACGGGCTCTTAGAGTGACGACTTTATAGGAAATCATTAAATTTCTTTGAGTTGGTGTTTATTTTCCCAGTGCAAGATATTTGACAAAACCGACTATAGATATATACATATAAAGGTGTAGATCTATATAATTAGACATGAGTTGAACTCAAAAAATGACTGTTGGGCCACTTAAAGAATAATGATATCTAGTGTGTTTGTATGTGCATAATTTGATTGCTTTTGAATTAATTACAAGTTATCATGCATATTTGCAATAGCAACATATTAGAATCTTCGTAGGAATCATGGCACATAATAGAATTGTATAAATACATTGATTGTTGGTTTCTACTCCTATTTCTCGATTTGGTCATATTGCATGTCTCATTTCTTTGTCGTTTATGCTTTAATAGATAGGAGTTATTTTCTAAGTTTGATTTGTCAAACTCACTTGTGATTGTCTCTTTTTATAACAAATTCTGCCGATGTGCATATCGTACTGTCACCCCAGGAGCAAATCTATCAGCAGTAGAGGATATTTGATACATTTATACTTTATAGTAGATTACCACGTATTTGATTTTGTGAAGTTGGATGGTTTCTTTCCTGACATTTATTTTCTTTACATTTCTTTCATTTGTAGTAGTCTTTTGTATTGTACTTTTTTTTAATTTATAACTATGAAATGAAATGAAAATTCAATTTATCTTTTATTAATTGCTCTGATATATTTGATTATATTATTGCTTTATGCACTTTTCTTCTCGTGAGTACAACACAAACTCTTTTTTATCCCTTCAACATGTTCCATGTTGCCAGGGTGTACCACCTTCTAACCCCAGGGTGTGATAGACTCACCTTCCTATACAAGATAACATGTCTAAAATAAACATGAATCGGTCAATTATTTTCATCCAGCTTTTCTTGCTTTTACACATATGTCGTATCAAGTATGTTATAATAGCAAACATCATGTACACATCCGATGCAATTATTGTTGCGTATAAATCTATCCAGTATACTAATCAATATGCATATATTAAACTAAATTATATGTTACATCAAATAGAAAAGTACCCCTCAAACTTAAGGGAAAATTCTATAAGATGGTGGTGAGACCTGCAATGCTTTATGGTGCTGAATGTTGGCCATTAAAAGAGAAGCATAATTCTAAGTTAAGTATTGCAGAGATGAGGATGCTCAGGTGGATGAGTGGCTTTACCCTTAGAGATAGGATACGAAATGAGCATATTCGTGAAAAGGTTGGAGTAGCTCCAGTGGAAGATAAGATTAGAGAGAGTCGCCTTAGATGGTTTGGTCACGTAAAACGGCGGCCTCCCGATGACCCGGTTAGGAAAGTAGAGGTCTTAGATTTGACTTATGTTAAGAAAGGTAGAGGTAGACCTAAAAAGACTTGGTTAGAAAATATTAGAAATGATCTTTCTTTATTAGATTTAAACGAGAATTTGACTTTTAATAGGACACAATGGAGAAAAAGGATTCATGTAACCGACCCCACGTAGTGGGATAAAGGCTTGATGTTGTTGTTGTTGTATATGTTACATCAAATAAATAGTAACTTTATGCATATTATGTATTTTATGTTAGATTTAGTGCATTGACTTGTAATTATTTTATATTTGTTATTAATCTACTTATTTCAAATAAAATAACATATACATAAAACCAATTGGTGAAATTTCAATATAAGTCTGTCAAAACATCAAGATGATGATATCTATCATATATCAAAAGCTATACGATAGAAATAATCTAGATCAGAAGATAATGCTTTCTTATCAAATTCAAGAGAGAAAATAGATAAAACTCAAAATCATCAAAATAAGAGATAGGGTTAAGATTATCTATCACGATCAGAATAACTTTCACAATCGGAAGGAAGGACATAAACCACAAGAAAGCATCTTTCTCTCTCCTCTCACTCCTTCCTATCCTTCCTCTCCCCTTCTCTCTTTCCCTGTCCCCACCAAGAAACTAATGGGGGATATGACTTAGGGATGATTTGAGTGCTTATATTAGGGTAGTTGATTATGATATTTAAAAAAATATTTTTTGTTAAATCGAGCACCACAAGCGCCCAAAATTGTAGTGCTGTGGCACTTCGCTTGAGCATTCTAAACCCGAGATGCCAGCATCGCTGTGCTTGCAACGCATAGTGCCGTAATGCTCCCATGCAGATTTTCATGCATATAGGAATTTTTATGAGTTTTTTACAGGTCATTAATAAGTTTTTAATCATATAAAAATTTGAGTTATTACACTTACCTCTCCTTCAACTATAAAACTCTATGGCTATAATCTGAAATTTTTTTAAATGATTTTTTTAAATGAAAATTTTAAATTTCAACGCCGTGCCTTACCGAAGAGAGAAAAGGTTATTTGGGACTTTTTTATCCATCATTTTTGTTCAGATATTTCTTCTATTTGTTGTAAGTAACTCAAATCTCATTTTAGTCTTCAATGATTTTGATTATTATATAAATTTTCTTGTAATAAACAGAATTAACTATTTCCTACTGTATTTTGATTGTGACATTTGCATAATCAAGAAAGGCTGACTGTTAACACTATAAAATGCGTTGACTATTAAAACATAATATCCTGCATAGGAGGATGGGCCAACAGGCTTTTCTTTAAAGATGATTTGTGGCATTATACCGGTTACAGCATATAACAGATGACTGATTACGCCGGCGGGTAGAGAGTGATGATTCTTTATTAATTTAATGAAGTCATCTATAATGATAATTGATTAACTGAATATGATAATTGATTAATTGGATAAATAATAATTAATATGACTGATGACCAACTAGGAATCAGTTGGGATAAAAGATGTTGAAAATATCACATTAAAGTTTGATGTCTTGCCTTGCTAAATCATACATTGATGTATGATATATTAATAGCACTAATGATATTGACAGATATATTAATATCATTGACAGTATTGGATGCATTGATAATACATAAACAGACGAATCATATGAATAGATAAGATAAATTTTTTTGGTGATTTATAAATGATTTCTACATCATTATTTTACTGATTGATTGAATTTTATACTAATTATTAATTTTTAGATTCATTATAATGATTCCCTGCTTTTATTATTGATCATATTGAGTTTTATCTTGATGTATATGATTTTAATTGCTTTCACTGGTTATTGTTTATATTAATGATTTATATAAGCTCTGGTATATTCTTAAAATGATAAATAGATAATTCTTTCAAATTTGATTATGGGGCATTACACTGGCCTACCAAACGAGTTCCTTAATGCTTCTTCTCACCGACTCATCTACCTCCTTTAGGCAGTATTATTTGACAATTCTTGTTGAGTATCATCTCCTGTAGCTAAATCAACCTTTAACGACTCAATCTCCTCAGCCGCTTGCCAAAAATAAAAAGAATTATATGAGGCAAGCCTTCATCTTCTAAGAGTCCTACAAAGTGGTGAGTTGCCTAATAGCCTATCGATGGCTATGATCCAATGTGTAGGTGTTATAGTAGTTTATTATACATGCACCCATGATGGCAAAGGCGAGTTCATCATCCTTAACTACTTCCAACTCCACATTCAGGCTCGCTAAGGAGTTTGATGACCCCATGTCATATGCATTTCTGATGGGGTGGATGGGACCTTCTACATGCTCAGGTTCCTCAGTATCAGAGGTCTCAACGATCTCAATGGTCTTTATTGTCTTCTTCTTCTCCTAATCTAACTCTCCCTCTGAAAGCAAGATGACACACTTTCCCTTGCCCTCTATGGGTTTAGGCTTGGGCACCAACAACTCCTCGACCATCTTTCCTTGCCAAGTCCTTGTCAATAATGAGTCTTTGGCTTGGTTCTACATGCATGACAACAACAAAGGGCTCATGTGGGGCAACTTCTCGCTTGCCATCAAATACGGACTTACTCAACTCCTCCTGAGACTCGACTGGTGTCACGACCAGACCCGATATGACCCGACTCAACCTCTCAGGTCAATCGTGCCCAATCATGGCAAAAAAAAAAATGAACCCCAAGATCCAATTAGAGAAGTGCTGAAAAATTAAACTTCTAATTTATATACAACAAAAAATCACAGATCAACATAATATAAAATAGAAGACTACAACCACTACTACAACAACAACAACAACATCAAGCCTTTGTCCCACTACGTGGAGTCAACATAAAATGGAAGACTACTGAATCTCAAAAATGATGTATATATATCATCCAAAAATACATATGCAATATAAAGTCTATCTACAACAGCACATGACAATAAAAAAAACAACAATAATAAAAGTCAAGCCTGCAAAAAAAAATAATAACCAAAAAGCATACCTATAGCAAAAAACATACATATAACACAGATCAGAGTCTAATATCAAAACTACTCGATTAGCTCCTTACAATTTCCTTAGCCTGAAAATAAAAGCAAAAGCAGGAGTGAGCTAATGCGGCTGAATAGACTGCCGTAGCCTAAAACTGGAATCAATAACTCCAACCAAAATAGTTGAAAATACTGAAATAATAAACTAAAGTAATATACGTAATATAAACTGAAATAATAAACTAAAATAGATACTAATATTGAATGCATTTAAATAACTACTGAAAATATACTAAGACTAACTGAAATATAAATAAATTTTCATAGTAATTATCAGAATGGCTCTAAGGCCTTAATTTCTAGTATATACACATATTTTAAAGCATTGCAATAAGTAAAGTATAATTAAACTAAATTCAAAACTTGTCAAAATGTTCTAACAATAGACAACAGAAAAATCTACTAAGCAGAAATTCACATTTTTAAAAAATAACCAAATTATCAAAGATCGTGTATAACAATATTTTGAATAGTTAACATAACTAAAGCACTACTTTTGGATGTTAAAAAAAATTTCTAAATTGATAAAAATTGCTGTTTTCAAAATCATCTAATGTAAAATCTCAAATACTCAAAACGACCATAATAGTCATACCAACAAATATCAAAAGTTATGCAGATGAAATTTACCAGAATCCCAAAGAATCGCATTTTTGTAAAATTAAATTATAATTTCAAATCAGAAAAATCCCAAAAATTCTGAATTCTTGAAAACTAAGATAGTCAAAACATAACCTATCTTGGCCCACAAATGGGCTGACGATCGAAGCAGCATAAAATGGAGTTTCTCTCACTAAAAACCCTCTCTCACTAAGCGGCTGCTCAAACGGAATGGATCGGTAGAATAATGGATTTAGATATTTTTAAGTGCAAAAATTGGCCCAATGTCGGGGCGCTATTGTTCTAGCGTCGGGACGCTAGTTCATTTTCAAAATTCCAGAGACTAAAACGTCGAGGAGCTCCGGGGGGAAATTTAAGATTTCACAAACAAGCATTCAGACACTTGGAACCCACTTCAGAATACAAGTAAACCGTTTTCATGCACACAAATCATTCTTAGACATATGTAAGAGAGTTGAAATGCAAAAATTCAAGAGATTACATGACTTCAAATCGGGTCAGATCGGTTTTAACAGTACTCCAATCCTAGAGATCTCTCACAACTCTCCCCTCAGAAAATGTCATCCTCAACATTTTCAAATCACATATTAGAATAAATCTGAATATAGCTATCTCATCTCAAATTCCATCTCCTAAATAGCCTCTCTAGCAATCATGTGTTTTCACTACACATTAACCATTGGAATCTAATTGCTCCTCAATTTTCTGACATCGTACGCCATAATCTTATCTGGCTCTTCCCTAATGTGCAAATTTGGATGAATCTCAATAGCAATAGATAATGTACTCCCATAATCAGATACCAATTTTCTCAGAGAAGATATATAAAATACACTGCGTGTCTAATATATGATCAAACAATAATAACCTATAAGCAAAACTCTCAATCCTCTCAATATCTTGGATTCATCTTAGTTCAGGTCAACCTGAATATAGCTATCTCATCTCAAATTGAGAAGGTGCCCCATACAAAGAGTGAGGGCTATTTATAGGGGTGTTAACATTTGGCACGACCCAAAAATTTTGAGTTCAGGTCAACCTGTTTGGAAACGAGCTGAGTTCGGGTTTCAAATCCTGACTCAATTAAAAATTAAGGCGGGTTCAGGTCAACCCAAAAACTCGAAATCAACCCGGAATGACCCATTCATCATTCGCTCGTCCGCTCGTCAGTCCGTCGCACCAGCTAGGCCGCACCTACAAGCGGTCATCCTCGTGCTCGCCCAACGCACTCAAGCGGTCATACTCGCACTCACCCAGCGACCAACGCTCACTCTGCATGCCAGTACGAAGTGCCCCCACGCGCTAGCCAGCAAGCCTCCTCACCCACTCACGGCTTTCCCGGACACGGCACGCCCCTGCCCGCTCGCACTCACCTGCACTCGCCCGCGCTCTCCTGCATTCGCCCGCGCTCTCCTGCACTCATCCGTGCAATCTCTCGGGTCAGCAAGTCTGGTCGGGTCAACCCAAGTAAAGGGCGAGTCGGTTGGGGTCTAGCTTTAGGACCCATTTATCAAATCGGGTTAGGTTGGACCAGGGCCAATTCCGAGTTCGACCCGAACCTGACCCGAATACCCATTTTGACACCCCAAGCTATTTATAAGAAAATCAAGGGCTTGAATTTCGAGGCTCAAGTCATATTGCCCCTCACTTTCATCATTACAGAAAGATTTGCTCACACTCACCTCAGTTACCCAAAGGAGTCACCCTTAAACAAAACTAAATAGCCACCCACAAACAAAAAGTAAAGAGTGGCACTCAGAAAAAAAAGGGGAGGATTCGCCAAGGGTAAAGAGTCATCATAATCAAAATACGAAGAGTCAACAACTGAGCTATGAGGAGTCTTCACAAATAAAATAAACCAGAAATCGCTACAAGCAAAACAACGAAAAGAGTGTGCCATAAACATAAACAAGAACAGAAAACATAATTATTTTTTATTGCTTATTACTCTTAACATTTTTACAATTGTTATTACATAATAACAAATTTGTATCACTCACTCCCGAGGAACAATTTATACATAGGATCCAAAAGGAGGTTGGACGACACTACGCCTCTTTCCATAATATCGAATAGAATGAAGTGATGCCTACAAAGAATTAGCTCAAAGTAATCGGGCAAAGAGTCAACCTGTGGTTGGTATGGATTGCAACAAGACAGCAAGAACTGTTGTTGAATTCTTGCGGCTGGTGCGGACAGCAAGAATGGTGGTAGGTGGACTCCAAATGGCCGATGCCGGACTAGATGGACAACATGAAATGCTGTTAAATTCCTACGACAGGTGCAGGACTAGGCGGACAACAAGAAGGGAAGATGAAATAGGGAAAAGGGAAAGAAACATAAGGGCCACCACCCAGCTAGAGCCAAGATACAGACGAAAGGAGAAGAAACCAAGAAAGACTTCCATAATTTTTGAATTTAGCCAAAAACTGCTTACAAGAGATGGCGTAGAGGCCTATTTATAGAACAAAATATCCCATGTGCCCCTTTTAGGAGGGAAAAAAATTAAAGAAACATAAATTACATAAAAAAAGACTAAGTAGAAAAAAAATCAAAATCAAAATTGGGCTGATTGTTGAACTAGTTGGTTGAACCAAACGATCTTGGTAGCATCGGTGTCATTCTCCCCAACTGGATAATCTGAAGCCGCAATTTTTAGATAAGATCTTGAACATTTCATGGTGGTTTGTGTTGCCCCGGATCAACAACCCCCAAAGCCAACCTCTGGTCGGCTTCCTGGCAAGTTCATATGAATAGGGATTGTTGCACCATTTCATGATTGGGTTCTGTTGGTTTAGTTTATTCTTTAGAAGGTAGAATCACTACTAATTGTCCTTCTTTGTAGAACCCATCTTGCTTAGTTCAACGATCGTATTACCAAGGACATCCAAGAAGGTAACAAGTGTCCATTGGAATAATATCACACAAAACTTGTTCTTGTAAGTTGCCTCCAATAGAAAATTGAATAAGACACTTTTTTTACATTGATTTCATTACCTTTCTTCAACCACAAAAGTTGATATAGTCTTGGATGCGGAATGGTAGGAAGGTTCAACTTCTTCACTATAAAGGTAGATATCACATCTTCACAACTTCCATTATCTATCACCAAATTGTATACCTTGCCATGTATGATGCATATTGTTTGAAAAATATTGTGACATAGTCATTCATTCTCCTTTCATATTCGATGTTTAAAAGACGTCAATCCACCAACAATTTTGCTTCATCTGCGTGTAAGTGTTGTTCTTCTATTGCCTCGTTAGATTCTTGTTGTGCTGGAATGGTGATTTCGCTTGGTGCTTCTTCCATCACAGTCATGATGTGTCGTGTAGAACAAATGGCTGCAATATGTCCAAAACTATGACATTTAAAACACGTACGTGCGAGAAGAGGCGGTGGCTGCAGTTGAAGGGGCTGAAGTTCGAACAGCACGTATTCATGCCTTTTCTAATTTTTGGTCATCCACAATAGTAGGTGTCAGAGGTGGTTCTAGACTCGGTCGCTTACTGAAATGGGTTTTTCCCATTCTTTGTTATTTTTCTACCTTGAGAGAGGTTGATCACGTCAATGATAGTCCAATATGGCTGAAGCTATACCACTTTGGCGATGGAGGGGTTTAAACCTCCAATAAATCGTGTTATAGTATTTTCTTCCAATTCCACCACATTGCATTTAAGCATTAGTTGTTCGAATTCAGCCGAATAACTATCCACCAAGAGTTCTTGTTGTTGAATATGGCCTAAGATAAGGAACATATCCTGCTGGTAGTGGGTCAGCAAGAATTTCTATTGCATTTCCTTTTTATCTTGTCCCAAGAGCTAATCTTGGTTTCCTCTCCTGTTATCTTGTACACTTCAAGTTCACCCACCACAAAGATGAGTTGCCTTTTAATTTGATTGTTACCAGTTTTATGATGTGATCAAAGGCGGTGTGAAGCCAATTAAGAAATTTATCCGAGTCCAATCTTCCTTCAAATCTAGAATATCGATCTCGATGCCGAAGGTGTGAGGGAGTCTTATTGGTGCACGTCGATAGTAGCGAAGAGGTGGTTCTTCTCTCCACTAGAGACTTCTTAATGAAAAGGGTTTTCTTCGTCTTCTTGGTCATTCTCTTCACTTCGGTGTTTGATTGGATGATGAAGTTCCATTACCACAAGTTGTTCTTTAAGTTGGTGAATCTCCCGTTGCAATTCTTCCATGATATGTTCTTGAATTGTCCTTGGATTACCTCTTCTTGGTGACATTCTTGAGATTTCTTGCTAGGCTCTGATACCAAATGATACTAGAATCTTACCCCAAATGAAGGTAAAAAATTTATACAGCAACAAGAAGACGAGGAACGGAGCTAGGAAATCGGAGACCGACATTTGTATAGAGAGACGGGATCACAAATCTGTAGTAATGGGCTCGAGGAACAGCCTACAGCTCGTCTGGTCTGCAATAATACAGCAAGAATTGCTGTTGAATTCCTGCGACTGGTGCGGACAGCGAGAATGGCAGCAGCTGGACTCCAAATGGATAATGCTGGACTGGACAGGTAGCAAGAGGTGCTGTTGAATTCCTACGGCAGGCACTGTTTAAAATTGAGCAATTAGAGGCGCGCCTCTGCGCAATTCTAGTCCTGGGCGCCTCATTGCTTAAGCAATTGGGGGATTTAGTGAGGCTTACGCCTCACTGGCTCTGAGGCGCGCCTCAGAGGCGCAATTGCGCAATTCTTAGTGAGGCATAAGCCTCATAAAACCGGTCCCACTCACTTAAGTGAGTATTAAAAAAAAACCCTCACAAATCTCTCTCCCCCATCCCGACCCAGCCTTCGGTTTCCGCCAGATCCCGCCAGATCCGCTCGGTGTCCGCTCGGCCAGCCTATCCCGCCGCCTCTCCCGCCGGCGCCGCCTCACGCCGGTGAGCAAAGAGTGTTCGGCCGCCCTCTACGACAACTCCTCTACGCATTTTAGGTATTTTTTTTAGTATAAGGGAAGATTTTTCAAGTTATAGGAAATCTATGGTTTTTAATATTTTGAAATTTTTTGGTTTGTTTTCCCTTTTTTGCATTAGGAAACATGGTTAGAGGTAAGGAAAAGACAAATACGTCATTGCGGCGTGATCCTTCTTGGAAATATAGTGTGCAAGTTGATGTAGGAGGCGGCGAGAAAACATATGTGTATTTAAAATGTAATTTTTGTGACAAGGTGGTGAAGGGAGGAGTTACTCGCATGAAGGAACACTTATTCGGTTCACATAAGAATGTAGTACCTTGTGCGAATGTACCGGATAAGGTGAAGGAGGAAATTATTGCTTACATGAAGAAGAGTACCACGGCCAAACATCTACAACAGGAGCAATTTGATGAAAGGGTCAAACAAGGTTCTTATTTCGGAAGCGAGAGTGGAAAGGGATCTTCCTCCACTATACATAATAGAGGTGTGCGGGGTCCTATGGATCAATACATGATAAATCCAGGAGAGGATAGAGGAGAAGCACAGATGATGCCTGCAGCTGGTACCAGAGAGGGTCGACGTCAGGTATGCATGGATATTGGAAGATTTTTTTTTGAAAATGCCATACCTTTTAATGTTGCAACATCCCCGGCCTACTTCAATATGTTGCGATCTGTTGGGTTGTACGGGAGAGGGTTGAAGGCACCTTCCATGTATGAGTTGAGAACATGGATTTTGAAGGAGGAGTTACAAAACACAGAGCAGAGTATAGATGAGATTAAACGGACCTGGACTGAGACTGGTGTTACTATTATGTCAGATGGATGGTCTGACATGAAGAGCAGGAGCTTGATTAATATCCTTGTAAATAATCCCTATGGCACAGTATTTTTACGATCAGTTGAAGTTTCAGATCAGGTTAAAAATGCGGAATTCATTTTCACTTTACTAGATGGGGTTGTTGAGGAGCTTGGGGAGCAATTGGTGGTTCAGGTTGTGACTGACAATGCCAGTGCATACAAAGCAGCAGACCACATGTTGATGGAGAAGAGGAAACACCTCTACTGGACCCCCTGTGCAGCACACTGTATCGATCTCATATTAGAGGCACTTGGTGATTTACCTCAACACAAGAGCGCCCTCTCTAGGGCGAAGAAGATCACAAAGTTCATCTACAACCATTCATGGGTCTTAGCCTTAATGAGAAAGTTCTCAAAGAAGGAAATCATTCGCCCTGCTACCACTACGTTCGTTACTATATTTGTACACTGCAAAATTGCAAATCTATTTCAATTCCTAATGCAACTTTATTCTACAGGTTTGCCACATCTTATTTGACACTGCAGAGCCTACTCGATGTGAGACAACCTCTAGAATCAATGTTTACATCGACACAATGGCTTAATTCAGCATGGGGCAATAAAACTGAGGGGAAGGAAATAAGAAGGATAATTCTAAATAATAAGTTTTGGGCAACTGTGACCTATGCCATATTGAGCACAAGACCTTTGGTACAGGTATTACGTTTAGTGGATGCCGAGAAGAAACCAGCAATGGGGTTTATATATAATGCAATGGATGAAGCGAAGGAGTTAATTGCACATAACTTGGGAGGAGAGGAGGCAAGTTATAGAGAGATTTGGGATATCATTGATGCTCGGTGGGAGGTCCAGTTACACCGTCATCTACATGCAGCGGCGTATTATCTCAATCCTCAATTTCAGTATTCAGAGAGGAAATCCACAAATCCAGAGGTGAAGCTAGGCTTGTATCATTGCATGGAGCGATTAATACCGGACCTGAATGTCAGGGAGATTGCAGATTTACAGCTTGTTTTATTTCGGAATAGGGAGGGATTCTTTGGTTTGCAAGCAGCCAAATCTACCATTGCGAAACGCTCACCAGGTATATTTATTTTTTGCAAATTATCTGTATAATCATAACACTTTAATATCACCTGATTATCTTTTTTCCTCTTGAAAATAGTTGAATGGTGGATCCAATTTGGTGATTCCACCCCTGAGTTACAGAGTTTTGCTATTAGAGTTTTGGGCCTCACTTGTTCTTCCTCTGGGTGTCAGCGAAATTGGAGCACGTATAGTCAAGTGCAAACTAAGAGAAGAAATCGTCTTTCAACACTCAGAATGAACTCCCTTGTGTACATTATGCACAACAAGAGGTTGAGAGATAGAAGGATGAGGAACAAGGGGTTAAAGGATGATGAGGACCCTTTGGTGTGTGAAGATGTAGCTTCTGATAATGAGTGGTTCATAGATGATGAGACAGATTTGCCATTATCAGACTTGCAGCTAGAGGATCTAAGTGTGGATGTCTTAAGAGGCGAAGCAGATCAAGTGGGGACACCACACACATCTACTAGTTCTGCAGCACAACAATCAAGTAAAGGTATGTCAATTTATTTTGTGCAATTACATTATATATATATATATATGCAATTAGCATTACATTAATCATTCTTATTTAACAGGGAAGAAAAAAATGGATAACATTGAAGATGATGAAGATTTGGCATTCATAGATACAATTGGAGAAGAAGATTCCCTTGATAACCAATTTAGTGAATAACATTGAAGAATGATGAGATTAGATGTTCTTTCTTATTTGTATTTTGGGAGTTTTGATAGACTTATATTTTGTAGTTCTGTATTTTGAATTATGCTATGAGATGCATCTATTTTATTGTCTTCCACTAATTTCAATTGTTATTTAGTTGTTTTTATAGTATGATAGTCTCTAACTGTTATTTACCTGCTTAAATAGTTAAATTCTCATTTACGCAATTCTTTGTTCGAGAGGCTTACGCCTCGCCTCACGGACGAAAAACGCCTCGAGGCTTATTTACGCAATTTTAAACCTTGACGGCAGGTGCAGGATTAGGCAAACAGTTAGAAGAGAAGAAGAAGAAATGGGGAAAAGGGAAAGAAATGCAAGGGCCACCACCCGACTAGAATAAGGATATATAGGGAAGGAGAAGGAACCAGAAAAGACTTCCTTAATTTCAAAATTTAGACAAAAATTGCTTACAAGAAATGAGGTTGAGGCCTATTTATAGAACAAAATATCCCATGGGCCCCTTTAGGAGGGAAACAAATAAAGAAACAAAAATTACATAAAAAATAGACTAAATAGAAAAAATAAAAATCCAAATCAAGCTGATTGTTGAACTGGTTGGCTAAAAGTCTTGGTAGCACTGGTGTCATCGACGTCTTGGCAACTAGTCGAAGGGTAAAACTTGAGAATTGTTGGGGTCAACAAAGTAGAAGCGATGGGAAGTTCCTACGCAGGAGAGTTTAACGTATTCTTCCTAGCAAGCTTAGCCTCCATGAGCTCGATGGTCTTTGCCATAGGGGAGGATCACATAAATTGTCGTATGTAGATTTGTAGTTTCCTACACCTCTAGAGTCGCCCTAGTCATATGAAGTGAAGGATCAAAAAGAGTAAATTCTTTATCCAGTAAGCTAAGGGGAACCCAGAAGTAGCCAATCATAGAGATCCCAAATTCTTGCATATAAGCCAAGTGCCCACTAAGTTAGGTTCGACGCCTTAAACTCATTTGACGAGTGATCTAACAACTCTTACATGATCAGGTGGATCCTAGGCAGGCTTACTCAATATCACTTACACATGGCCCCCAAACATAACTTTCTCAGAAATAAAAAGGAATCCTTACCTCCACTGGTCACTCGTTGTCGCACAACTTCCTTCAACATGGTATTGTGGCTACCAGTCCCACAAAGAGCGAGTAGGTATTGTTATTCCAACCTCCTTGGGAGTATAGATTGCCATCTCATGAATGACACTCACCACAGCAAGGACTTGACGAGCTCCCTCAAATGAAAAGACTCGTCCAACAAGCCTTTCAGCAAAAGGCACATCATCAAAACTCGAAGAAGAGACTACAACCACCTTACATGGCTCGACCTCTGCCACCTTATTTGGTTTTCCCTTTGTCACCTTACGCATCTCAACTACTATCGCCTTTTTTTTCTTATTCCCAATAATTTGGCTGGACTTCCACCCTTCAACCTCCACCATCTTGCATTTGCGAAGAAGGGTTTCCGCAATTATCAACTATCAATATTAACATACTTGCATGTAGGGGTTTCTAAATGGGTCAACGAGCCGGGTTTGGCTCCAACCTGGAATTGACCAGACCCAAATCCAATCAACCCGAACCTGACATGTTTAATAAATAGGTCAAAAAAGTTGAACCCGAACCCAACCCAATAACCCATTTTTTATTTAAAAAAATATATTTTTTTATTATTTTGTAAGAAAAATAAATCGTTTAGATTGCAGAAATTTTAAAGTTATTCTGAGTGAAAGTCTATGTACCCAACACCATTTATTAGTTTTGGACTTTAAGTTGAAGGAGCAGAGTATAAAAAATATAGTATATCGTTGTTCTAGGATTAAATGGTGACATTTAAAGAACTCTAACAAAAATATCTTTGAGAATAAGATTCACGATCTTAAGATTTTATCGTTGCATGAGGAAGCTAATATTATGTGAGAAATAGTAGCTTGTAATATTAAGAATGTTGCAAAGGATGTGCTTGGAGTATCAAAATGAAAAACTTCTAATAGTAAAAATAATTTGTGGTGGAATTAAAATGTGCAAGAAAAGATAAAAAATAAGAAGCTCTGTTATAAAAATTGATTTAGATGTAAAAACTTCGAAAATTGGGAAATATATAAAGTTGCCCATAAGGAGTCTAGGAAAGCATTCTGCGATACAAAGACTTTAGCTTTTAATGATTTATATAATAGATTAGATAATAAAGAGAGAGAAAGATATATGTATAAGCTAGTCAAACAAAGAAATAGGAGTAGTAAGGATTTAATTCAAGTAAAGTGCATTAAGGATGTAGATCAAAAAATACTTTTTTTAGAAGAGGATATTCAACAAAGATGGATGAGATATTTTCCTAAGCTTTTCAATGAAGATTGTGAAAATACGATTGACTTTAATGACCTTAATACTCTAAATGAAAATAGAGACTTTTATTTTTATCGGCGTATTACTAAAACTGAAGTTAGAGAGGCTTTAAAAAAAATGAAGTATGGGCTTAAGGGACTCGTCACTCATCTTAAGGGACTCGTCGCTCATCTAGGGGGGCTAACCTACACGTATTCGCTCAAATTACTTATTCCTAAAGACTTGGTCACTTATTCATGAAGACTTGGTCAAGGCACTCGCCACCCAAGGACTCTCCCTGAGGAATCCTCATGGGCATCTTGATCTACGACATAGGTGGAGAGCCATGCGCTACCTTTCAACCCAATCCATGTGTTTGTGTCACTTTGTACTTGCCATTTCACTGTATCATTTTTCTATTTTCCTAAGTGTATCATTTCCTACACCTATCTTAACCCTATATATAAGGGATCAAAAGTTATATTTTGGACTTCATGCTATTTTTATTATTCACAAAGATCATTTAACTTCTCACCTACTCTTCATTCCCTCACCATGTTTTATTATTCTATCTTGCTTAATCTATTAGTAGGGTCAGGTGTCTTATTATAGCTTCTCACCATGCTTTCTTATTCTAGCTTGCTTAATCTATTAGTAGGGTCAGGTGACTTATTCTAGCTTGTTTAATCTATAAATTTGAATCCAACACCTATAATTCAAAACATCTAAGATAACGTCTTTCTATAAACTAATTTTCCACTTGAGACAATGTAGAAGATATAAGAAAACCAAAACAAGTAAAAAGCACTAACCGTATCAGATAACACTATGTGGAATTATTCAGACAAATAATCTCGAGAAATGAAACGTTCCCAGCACAAAAAAACGCGAGATCTATTCAGGTCGAACCCGTCAACTTATTAAGATAATAACACAATAAAAATTAGCGACGCCCCAAATGGAAATAAACGAAAATACTCAATAAACTAGCATAAATAACCAGATAAGAAACAAACCAATGCTAAAACCGTTCCCCATTTGGATAGGGTAGAGCAACAATGTGACAATTTTAATAATTACCATGAGATGAGGTAAGCAAATCCAGCGAAGAAGGTGAATATGCCAGCATAGCGTCGGAGGAGGAGCATGGAAGTGTAGCCAAACGTCATTGGAAAGATGAAGAGAAGATTGGAAGTAGCTCCGAAGGAGAGGTAGGAAAGGAAAGCCCCGGATGCAGCGGCGTACAGGTGCTTCGCCGCCGGGCCCGGCATTAACCGCCATGCAAAGCTCACCGGAATTGTGGCCACGAAGCATAACAGAAAGCGGAGCACCGGCACGGAGACGCCGATTGCCGCTGCCATCGACTCCATCTCGAGCGCCATTCGGCTAGCAGCGAACAAGAGAGACTGAGGGGAGAATCCGATTTACCCTGAGCTTTGAGTGGGGAGAAGAAGACATCAAAGGACGAGAAGACCCTCGGAATTAACGATGGTCGATGAGTTAGGACGTCATTGACCGATATTTCGGCCAATAAGTGTTTTACCGAAATTTCGGTCCAATAAATGCAATTCTCAAAGTTGTCTTCCAAAATATTTAAAGATAAATTATAGGGTGTCAATATTTGATCAGCTCTGAAATCTAATTCAAATTTAACTCAAAAATTTTTGGGTTCGGATCAACCCGTTTGTCATACGGGTTGAATTCGTGTTCAAGATTCCAACTCATTTACAAAATCGATTTGGATTCAGATTGATCCGGAAACCCTAAATCAATTTGAAATAACCCGATACCTTGTAGCCCGATGGCTCTGATCCCGCGCTATTGCCCTGCCTGCAGTGCACCCGGACCCAAGCCAACTCCCTCGCCACCGCGTCCACAGTCCGCACCACTCTCGCATGCACTCCCACCGTCCAGCATGCTCGCATTCGCACGGCGTCAATGCCCGACCCCTCACGCTCGCGTCCTCACAGACTGCACCCAGACCCGCATGATACCCGCAAGAAGCATCAGCACACCTTTGCCCGCGGCAGTAGTGCCGCACCCCGTGCAGGGTTTAGGTTGCGCCTGCAAGCTCGCCCGCACGCGTGACACCCCCTTTGACCTTCGCCTGCACAGCTTGCTCCCAAACTATTCACTCGCGCCGGGAAGGAGATTTAGGTTAGGCTGGTTAGCGGGTCGGGTCGGGTCCTGGTCAAAAATTCTGACCCGTTTATATAACCTAGTCAGGTAAGGGTCAACCCTTTTGAACCCAGTTCGACCCGAACCTGACCCAAAAACCCCATTTTGACACTTCTAATAAATTACATATAAATTATTATCATGTATTAATCTTATCAGATATTTTAAAAATATATATTTATTCTTATAAATATATTAATACTTCATTAATTTATTATAGATTTCATAATAACTATTTTCATTATATTTAAATAGTGATATATAATCAAAATTATATATTTTTTATATTATCTTATTTGTAAATACCACATACATAGAGAGAAGTATAACTTAACTACCCCAACTTTTTCTTTATATCTATGGATCATTTCCTACAGCTATAGATATGATTTAATTCTTCCAAACCTTCGCTCTGATATCACCAAGGTTTTTAAAATTGGACCTGACCGGTCGGTTCTATTAATTCGCGGAACTGGGATAGCAAAAAAATCAGGATTGAACTGGTTGGCTTGGCGGTCGGATCGTGAAACTGACAAACCAACGCCGATTTTAAAAAGATGTTCGGTTTAGTTAAAACACAATCTCAGCTATAGGAATGAGATCAAGCGGTATTTGAGAAAAAATTAAGAAGTAAAGACCTAACATTCATATTCCTATCCTGTTCACTGCTCTTCGTTCGTGTGAATAGGCAACATTCCGTTTGTATCGTCTTAGTTGCTCGGCATCTCTCTTTCATTTGCGAACTGGACTCGACGAGCGACTACAACAAAGTCATTATTCCTCTCTGGCATCACACTCCCTTCTCCTATTTGCCTCAAATTGTAGGATGTAAGTTTTTTTAACCCTAATTTTCTAGGTTTTGTTTAGGTATTTTTTAAAATGTTTATGAAGGATTTTTGCAAGGATTTAATAATTCATTTAATGTGTTAATGCCCGTAAGAATGATCGGGGTGTATGATTCTTTTGTACTCTCTATGATGTATTATTTACCATTAAAATCTTAAAGAAGAACAGGATTGAAGCTCGTTCCCTACTTTCTCTATGGTGTATTAGTTTTCGTTATTCTTAAAAAAGATCTAAGCACTTCTTGTTCGACTTCATAGTGGAAGTGATGATAATGATGGTGAAAGTTAACATACCTACATAGTCATTGCAATGGCAGTGATTTTCCTCTCTGTGTTTTATGTGGCAAGGTGTTGATCCTTTCCAATTGCTATTATAGCCAAGCTTTTTAATTGTTTGAATTGCATTTTAAATGTTTGAGTTGAAGACCGTGGGATGTATGAGCATTTTTTAAATGTTTTGAATTGTGTTGTGGTAATACTATAAATTGGTGACATGTTTGTGTTGAACTTCTTGTGAATAGCAAGTTTGCAACATTGATGTGGAGATGCTATTATCAAGTTTGCACATTATATATTTTAGGTGTCATCAATCTAGCCATTATGCAAACAAATGTACTTCATTTCATTTATAGAACTTCATCTACTAGAGAAAAGGAAATGAAGATTTTAAAGAAAATTTAGAGGAGAAGTTATGAAGAGGTATGTTACTCATTATTTTATGTCTTTAATTTTCAAAAATAATATATGTTGCACTATTATAAAACATTTCATAATTATTTATTACGTCACAAGTTTTAATTGATTGCATTATTATTACACAAATGATATTAAATTTAAATAGAATTAGTATTTATTTCATCATCTAATTTAACCTCGATTGAACCTTTGAACCTTTAACCCCTCCTTCAGCCAGTTCATTGGCCAGTTTGATTTTCAGAACCTTGGATAGCATTATCAATGCTCAGAATCTAATGGAATAATTAAACCATGAACCTAGGTATTTCATCCATTATACAGAACATACTAGAGCCAGCTAATCTATCCAAAATAATTAAATAATATGAACAATCATTCAAATTGTAGTTTAATAATTCAATACAAATTTGTTGTATACATCATAATAATAAGTCTTGATTATAAAATATCTTAATACAAAGCTCTTGACATTATTGCCCTTATCAACCTTTATTACGTTGAACTTTTTCCTTTTCCTCAAATTTCGTGAATACATAGAGTAAGCATTTCATATGCTCAGTAGGCTATCCTAACTCCTATAACAAAAATCATCTCTATCATTGCAATATTTAAGCATAAAAAGTTGTATATTATTTAAATAGCAATTCTTATTAAAATATGACATAATTTGAATATTCTAGAATACAAATATTATGTGTGTACTACATTAGAAAGGGGATATTTACTACTTTAGAATTTATAACAGTATTAGAAATATAAATTTATACAAAATTCTAAGTTTCATTTAAATTTCATGGGCATTGTAAAAAATTAAAATTTTAAGCAAAAGTGTTAACATGTATTGCTTGTTTACTTATTTATGCACTATATGCAATATGAAATGCATATGTCTCAATATATGCTTGTAACTCTACTTTCATTTTTGCATCCCTTAAATCTCTCATATATGAACTTGACAGAGGGGGCCAAAAAAATACAAACCTCCAACATCTGCTTATAATATATGGGGCTAAAATTAGAATATAACCTTTCACATATGCATATAATAGATATGGTCATAAGCAGAATAGAAATTTAGGCCTATATAATAGATCATTAAGTGTAAATAATGTATTATTTATTGTATTTAAATTTCAATAAAAACATATTATTTTAGTTGTATTTATACAAAAAATATTCAGGAATGACAAAAATTATAAATGTTAAACAGCGCCAGCCCATATAACGCTGCAGCGCCAAGTTCAATCACGCCTAGGAGCCCATAATAGACGTTGTAGCACCAGCCTTCTCTATTTATAAGCACCACAGTGGTACCATAGTCAATGCCGCAGTGCCAAAATTCAAACACTACAGTGCTGAGTGTCTCGAAAAAATGAGTGCCGCAATGCCATGCATTTTTCAAGCCTAAGCACCGAATTTCTCATTCGAGCATCGCAGTGCTCAAACTTCTAGAGCACCATGGTGGAGCAGTTACTAATGCATGAAGCCATGACAATTCAACAAAAAGACATGCCATTTTAGTAAAACAATGCATCGTTTTAATTAATAATCATGCCACATCAATCAGCGCCGCAACGGAGCAGACTTTATAACACTGTTGCAGTGCCACCTTGTCAAATTCCATGGTGCTTGAACCCAATTTTGTAGTATTTTTCTTTGGTGCCCCCTCAGAGTAAAGTGCACAGGAGGCTAGAGAAGTGCAATATCCTTTCCTAGTGGAGATCTTAGCTTGTTTGTGTAAGCTACTCTGTGATTGATGGAAGAAGGAGTGTAGAGAAGATTATTTGATGCTTCTTGGTGATAAATTTATTATTACTTTTCTTATATATTTTCTTTCAATGAATATAATAAAGATGAGTTTACTTGTTATTTTCTCCATAGCTGGTTAATTATGTAGAAAGCATAGTATGTACTAATATAAACTCATGTTTTAATGAATGTATTGATCTTTTTAGTATCTCCCAAACTTCATTTAATGCATTCAATGGTCATGTATACAGTTTAAATATATTGTGATATATAGACTTGGCAGAGGAATATTCGAATAATTAAGAATATTGAAATAGAATATTGACATGCCTAGACATATGATGTTTGAATCTTTTAGGTTCTATGGAGATAGTATTTAATAGCCCATATTTTGATCCAGTTAAATAATTTTTTTTCAAAAGTCAATATGAGTCCAAATCACAAACTAGTTTTGCCATAATATAGATATTTTAATGATTTAATTATACTAATTTTTTTATAATTTTTGGGTACTAGTGTAAATTCTTAAGAAATTGACATCTATCGGTCAAAATAGGAGTTTTGAGATTGTCAGGTATCAGTTTGTAAACTAATTTCATCATAATTTTTTAAGTAAAATGAATTATTTTATGAATCTTTTTTTATAATTTTTAAAATCCTAAAAAAAATTATATGAATTTTATACTAAAAATTGATTAAATTATATAATTATATTATTATTATATTATTATTTATTTTTAAAAATCTTAAAACACTAGCATTAAACTTTTTAGAATCCCTTTCTCTTTTATTAAATTAGCTAACAAAGAAGTGAAATTGAAAATTAAAGAAAAATGAGAGGGGAGGAAAGAGAAATATAGGATTTGAAGCCCGAGAAGTGATTTTATCAACTCAACCCTATTATGAAATTTGCTCGTATCGTTGTAAGAAATCATCATCCTATTTTTGATTTCAATAATTTGATACTTTTGAGATTTTTTTGATCATATTTATATTTTCATTAGTAAAAAATGAGGATAATTTTATATTGATAAAACTTTTACTGCATAACTTTTTAGATATTATAAAGAATGAGATTATGAATGTTTTGAATATTTATTTAAAATTATTCACTTGGTGATTTTGAAAAGCAGCAATTTTTGGAGGAATTATTCTTTTTTCTTTTAATAAATAACTGTCAGAGTTACTAATTTCTTTTATCAATATAAATATCAATATAAATAAAACTATCGATCAAAATATCAATATATACATTGATATTTGTTTACCAAAAATCATGTACACTACTTAGGATCTTTATAATTATATCAAAACTATTATATCCTTAGTACAAAAGAATAACTAATAAAATGAAATAAAGCCTAAGGAATCCTGGTCAATCTCACACTCTTATTCTTTTGTCATAACCTAAAATTATTTAAGCATATATAATGATCTTAAGAGCCTAGTAAGTTATTAAAATCCTATAATTGAATTCAAAATATGGTAAAAAAATAGTATGCATGTCATTAGTCAATTCATAATAGTAATAGTTATATGATTAAGAATTAGTGCGAAAATAGTAAAACTCACATACAATAACACTCAAATTTGTAAACAACAAAATAGTAAGATACATAATCTTAGTAAAGCAGTATGGTGGGGAAACCAATGAACCAGTACATGTGTTGAATCGATAAAGCAGTCATCATATCAGTACTATCAATCAGTAAAAAAAATCATATAAAGCGATAAAATCAAAGCATTAATAAAGACTATCAAAATTATATTAATGTGATAAAATTTTATAATAATGTACACATATTATCTAGTTATTTTATAACAGTATCAAATTCATATCTTAATTGCATGCTTAGTTTATCACATGTTCAATATTAGTACAATGAATTAATAATAGTGAATCAGTTGTAGTATTAGTAACATTTCAGTAATAGAATCATTATTTGTATCGGTACCTATAAATTAAGTGAATGTAGCAGCAAAATAATGTAATAATAATAAATCTGTATAATGATCTCAAGTAATTTAGTTAATTTTTTTAAAATGAGAATTTTTGCTCAGTAGGATTTTTTGTTCCCTACCATTAGGACATTTTAGTATTTTTTGAATTAAGCTTAATTATGATTTATTTACTATAATGCATTGAAAATGAATATGGATATATGATTGAGTAATAGCTAGTAGCTTACTACAGGAAAATAGCTATTTATCGACAGTATTTCTAGCAGATATTTATTCGCTAGTATAAGCAACGTTCAAGCCGACGAGAATTACACCAGAAAATAAGCGGTGGAATTTTTTGTAGAAAAACTGTTGTTATATTACTAGCAAAAAAACCATTGGTTTAACAACCAGAATATATGAAGCTGGCGTGGAATACCGATGAATATTCTTCCAACTTACTTAAACCCGATGAACCGTATGCTGCAGAATTTCCACCGGAATATTAACCAGCAGATAATCCACCATAAAGATCCCTATTTCTCTTTTCGCGGTTATAGCCTTCTCATTTCATTTGTTTTTACTCTCGCATTGGCCTCTGTAGCCTCCAACGCCTCTGTTATTCACGCCTTCATCAGACGTGCCTCTCCACTAACATTCTTCTCCGACACCCCCATCAATCTACCTCTGTAAGTCACATATTAAGTTTTTTTATTTATGAATGGTCTCAGTAGATATTTGCAATGGTGGGATTGTGATATTGGGTGATGAAGTTATTAGAATAAGTGAATGTTTTAGATTTCTCAAGTGTATTATTCAAAATGATGGTGAAAATAATGGGGATATTATTAGTAGAATTCAAGTTAGATGGTTATAGTGGAGGAATGTATCATGCCTATTGTGTGATAAAAAGTATCCCTCAAACTTAAAGAAAAATTCTATAAGATGGTGGTGAGACATGCTTTATAGTGCATAATGTTGGCCATTAAAAGAGAAGCATAAAGTTAAGTGTTAAAGAGATGAGAATGCTCAGATAAAACAATGGCCTCCTAATGACCTAATTAGAATAAGTGAATGTTTTAGATTTCTCAAGTCAATTGTTCTAAGCGATGGTGAAAATGATGGAATATTATTAGTAGAATTCAAGTTGGATGGTTGAAGTGGAGGAATGCATTGTGCCTATTGTGTGATAGAAAGTGTCCCTCAAACTTAAAGAAAAATTCTATAAGATGGTGGTGAGACATGCAATGCTTTATAATTCATAATGTTGGCCATTAAAAGAGAAACATAAAGTTAAGTGTTAAAGAGATGAGAATGCTTAGATGTTTGGGTGAAAAGTGGTTTTTTAAAAGGATTAATTTTCTTTAGGAATTTTAAATCAGAATTTTAGTTTCAAAATCGAACATGTCACTATGAACGATATATCACCTCGGGAGGCGAAGATATTATTTCTTAGTGGGTTAAGATAATGAAGCTGAAAATCTCACCCCGATTGTAATAATCAAATCCAAATCCAAGGAAGAACTACATATGACCCTGAATGGTCAAAATAAGGTTCTACCTGTATTTAGTTATTAAAACCTGGATGAAAACATCATTATTTTCATATTCAAAAACACTACAATAAATGATATATCTCTCAGAGGGAAGAAGATATCGCTTATCGTCGATCATTCGAACATGACAAAAATGATCGTCGTTGATTTTAATTTTTTCAAAGAAGACTAATTGAGTTTTAAAAATTAATTTTTGAAATAGTTGATGTGGGCTCTAAATTTCCTACAAGCGCAAGCCCTCGTAGTTAATTACATCGTAGAGAGGTTTAATTCCCTACGAAAACTCTCGATTAAAATAATGATAGAAATTTTGTTTGGAGATTTTATAGGAATGAAATCAAAGGAAGTGAATTTGGAATCTCAATTAAAATTGGGTCAAATTTTGAACACTTATTTTTGGAGTCAATGGAGGAGGGGTAGGAGACACTTTGAGATTTTGGAATTATCCAGAAGTGTCCCAACTTAATTTAAGTGTTGGGCTCTAAATTTTAGATTTGAAGAATCTTTAATTTGAGTTGAAAGATTTATTAGAGATTTGGAACTATATTCTCGGAGGTTGGGGTCTTATGATTCAAAATCTACCCCAAATCCTAATCTAAATTGGGCACTGGTCCATATTGACCTAAACCTAACTAATATAGTGTAAAATCTAGACTTACCCCGACCAGGATTGGGGAGCCAGCTAATCACCTAGTCAATTTAAAATTTATGAGTCCGATCTTTATAGAAGAGTGGTAAGGATGTTGTAATTAAAGTTTTAGAGAATTGATACTGACATCTAAAGTGGATCCTAATTGGTCCCTTGACTTATGTGGGGTGAAAATGCTTCTCAAATATAATTAAAATTTTAGACACTTTTAATTAGTTTCTGATGCAATCCATACTGATAGACTCAATTAAATATATAAATGAATATATAACAGTTTTAAAAAAGGCTTAAAAATATTTTTCCTAGAGATTACACAACATCCCCTTGATAAATCTGCACCCTCAAAGATCAGGTGGTCTACCAGAACCCGCAGGTGGACAGGTTCCTAACAAGGAAGAGAAGTGATTAATATGTTTATGCAAACTCCTGGTGGTCCCGAACTTACTTCTTAGATTATTCGAGTTTCTATATTAGCCTAAAAATTTTATTATTGATCTCTAAGATTGATCTCTATAATTCAAGTTTTCCTTCAACTCCCTCTCTAGTCTTATTGACAAGAAGAATATCATCAGTAAAAATTAAGCATACACCAGGGTACAATCTCTTGCAAATGTCTAGTGAGAACATCCATTACTAAAGCAAAAGAGAGAAAGTGACCTTCACACCAAGCGAACGTCGTCGAAGGAGCAAGTCGAACAGAGAAACAAACGTCGTCGAAGGAGCAAACTTGAACGCGAGGTAATGTCGCCCAAGGAGCGAAGGGAACATCATCATCGAAGGAGCGAAGTTGAACACGAATGTTGTCGAACATCATCGAACAGCGAGGGAATGTTGTCATCGGAGCGTCGTCGAATAGAGAGAGGAAGCTAATGAAATGAGCAACCAGGCACAGATGGCATGAAATAGGGCCTTTACCGGTGGTTTGTCCGGCGGATAATCCGTCGGTACAATTACTGATGGATATTACATCGGTAATATTTTGTCGACTTCAAATAAGCCGACGTAAATTATGTAGATACTTTCGTCGGTAATTTTCGGTGGAGATGTGTCGGAGAACAAAATTTTTCGGTGAAATTTCGACGTAAAGTTCGCCGGTAAGTTAGCGACGGTAAATCTGCCAAAAATTCTGCCGCATCATTACCATCGGAACTTCTACCGGTATTTGCACCGCTATTTTCGGCGTATATTATCCGCTGGAAATTTCGACGGTAATGGGCTATTTTTCTGTAGTGATAAAAAAAAAGTAGGAAACTCTATACATAATAAAATATAATCAAACACATCAATCAATTAAATTAATTCCTTAAAGTAATGTTCGTAGGTAAATGCACCATTTATTATAACCCATAATTACAAAAATTAAAAGTGGCCAGGCACCACTAACCATAAACATGGATTCTAATCTTAAGACAGATACAAGTGACTTTTGAGTGGGATACTCTTTATCTTTAACTCTTCGTCCCTTTCATCTTCAAACTCCTTGGATTCATCGTACTTGGATACCCAAATGGAAAAGAAAAACTCTTCCCCCGAGGGGGAGGTTATTCTGTTCCCCTTTGGATCATTTAATTAATATTTATTTGAAAATAAATTAAAATAATTTTAAATTACTTTAAAATTCCAGAAGTATTTAAGATATTGTTTAATTTGTTTTAAAATCATTTTTTAAAGTTAATTAATTTCAAATTAGTTTAAAAAGGACTATAAAAAGGACTATCCCCCCTGAGAGGTATCCTTTCCTCTTTGAAATCTAATTTTGGATACATGTATCCCAACTCAAAGACCAACTTTCACAACTCTTAACTTTGAACAAATTACATGAACATAAAAGAAAAATCTAAACTCTTCTACAGGGTTATCCTAAGCATTTAATAATCAAATAAATCCTAAGAAGAAATATATATATGCATTGAGTTGAATAAGTAAACACTCTTGGCTACGCTCTTATTTATGTGAGTGCTAAGCAGCTGAAGCACCTATAGCATTTATAATGACAATTAATTTATCCCCATTTTATTTCCCCACACGAGCATGACCACCTATAGAAAACTCAGTAAGCAATTAGACCGGTCCTAACCTAAGGGTAAATTATCGCCCATCACATCAATTTAGTGTAGTAAAAATCAATAAATACTAGCATCAACCAGATTTCATTCACAACATGTAATGAAATCTCAGAAAACCCAGCACACAGTAGTAAAGTAAACACCGACCTAGCCTAGACTAGAGTTAGTTATCCTAGTAAATCATCTAAAGTGTGTGCTAAAGGTTGTGTGGCTGGGGTATATCCTAAAATAAGTGATTTGATAAAGTTATCTAATGTTTGAGTTTGTTGAAGGTTGAAGGGTAAATTTGTGTTTGAGTGTAAATGTTAATGTATTAAAGTTTATCATAGGATGCATTTTAAAGGTTGATTGTTCAAATAAATTTAATTAGTTAAAGGTTAAGGGATTGATGAGTTTTAATTGATTTAATTAGTTATTAATTTTAAAAGTAAATTAATTTAGATTTTCCACCAATCGATTTATGGCATTATGCCATCAGGCTCGAGGAACCAAGTCTCCTTAGGACACTTAGCCCCGCAGCCTGAAGTAGTCCATCCTAAAAATCTGGTTGATGCAGTTGAATTAAGGATTTTAGTTTAGTTAAATAATTAAGATTTCACACTCTATTAAATTTATTCGTGGCATTGTGCCATCAAGCTCGAGGAACGAGGCCTCCTTAGGACACTTAGTCCTGCAGTCCGTGTTGAGAATTGTGCAAATCTGTTTATTCAAGTAAATCTTTTATGTCAGTTTTTGATGATTACAAAAGCTTATTGTTTGATTATTATTTGTCCTAACATATACTATAAAATTCTGTTTTATGTGTACTAACATGTCTTAAGTTATATTGTTAGAGTTTGTTGTAAGTGAAATCTGTAATTTTTATCTTTCATGAGTCTGAGAGAATATGATTGTAAGTTGGATAACTGTGCACACATACCCACTGGGGAGCTAGAGAAAACTTAATTTTTTAAACTAATCGTACTGTAAGATTTATGATCGTATGTGACGATTTGTGTTATTTCTCCTCTAAAACGAACCTGCCTGGTTGAAAATTTTTCTAAGTGTCAATCATATAATACGATATATTTTCATACATCATTTTTCAGAGTACAAAATAGGGCCTCCATGGTTCGTATGAGTCATCGTATGGGATGAACTGTTCATTTTTTGTACTGTTCGTACAGTACGAATTGGTTTCGTACATCATTTTCTAGAGTACGAAATATGGCTTCCATGGTTCGTACGAGGCATCATACGGGATGAACTGTTCATATTTTGAACTGTTCATATAGTATAATTTAATTTCATATATCATTTTCTAGAGTACAAAATGGGGCTTCCAAAGTTCATACGAGATATCATACGGGATGAACCTTTCATTTTTGAACTGTTCGTATAGTATGACTTGGGTTCGTATTTCATTTTCTAGAGAACGAAATAGGACTTGCATAGTTCGTACGGGATATCATATGGGACGAATCGTTCATATTTTGAACTATTCGTATAGTACAATTATCGATCGTAAGGGACGATCCTACTTCATAAAACTTGAAATTTTTAGTTTTTGGATGATTTTTCTTGTCCATTGAATATAAGGGTCCTAAAAACTGACTGTTCAATTAATCTTCTATGAATTTCTTCTTGAGAGTGGAAGGAAGAGTGAATAGGGTGTTGCAAATCTGGTTTTGATGATGACAAACATATTTCCAGTGTGTTTTGCTTGGCTAATCTGTTTCAGGCACAAAAGACCGCGAGCCACTCAAGCCAACTCAAGATCGGGTCCAAGTGTGTCAAATGTATGATTTTTCTTTTTATTCAGTCAATTGTAATGTAACTGATTCCCTAGCTAAGTAGCCTTGCACACACACACTCAGGGGGAGAGATTGAGTGAATTAGAGTTTCTGTTGCAATTTTGTTCAGATCGTCCTGGACGATATCCACATCGTCTTGGACGATCCAGTTAAAACAGAAACCCTAATTAGGGCGACTAAGTTAAGAGGGTCTGATTGAGCAGATCGTCCTGGACGATCTCCGGATCGTACGGGCCGATATGCCCAAATCAGAAATTCTCAGCCGCCAGATTAAGTTAGGCAAGTTTTATTTTAAGTACTTTTGTCTGATCGTCCCGGACGATACGTGTATCGTCCTGGACGATTCACTACAATCATGCCTAAATTAGTCTGGTAATTAAGGAAAGCAATTAATGTTTAATTGATACGATCACATCGTCCTGGACGATCGTGATCGTCTTGTGCATTTCAGCTGTACGTCCAGAACTATGTACTGGACGATTTGGGGCCTTTTTGAACTAATCGTACCGGACGATTACGCTATCGTCCGGGACGATCAAGTCATTTTTTGGTCGTCCAGCACAGATTTCTCTGGACGACCCGAACTATCTTCTGGACGATTTCCTTCAATTTGAACTAATCGTCCCGGACGATCACAGGATCGTACTGGACGATATGAACAACTTTTTCTACTGATCGTCCAGAAGAGCCAGATCGTCCAGGCTGAAACAGCTGAATATGAACTGATCGTACAGGACGATATACCGATCGTCCTGGACGATCTAGGCCGACAAGTTGAGATTTAGGGCAAATTTTAAGCCCTCCTTTAAAAGAACTTTTTCCTAGATTTGGAAAAATCTTTTGCTGCCTTCCTTCCCTGAGAAATCCTAGAGAGAGAGAGAGTTGGGAGAGAGAGAAGAGATCTTGTGAGGGGGAGTTAGTGAGGGATTCACTAAGGTTGCTCCAAGCACGGATCAGAGTCGTCCTCTCCGCTCGTCGTCTGTCGTCTAGTCGGTGTTCTTCGTGGGAGGATCGTTCGCAAGAAGATCCGGGTTCTCTGCCCGCTTCAGGAGGAAGCGAAAGGAGTTCGTGGGTTCTCTGCCCGCTTCAGGTGGAAGCAAAAGGAGTTCGAAGGTTCTCTGCCTGCTTCAGGAGGAAGCGAAAGGAGGTCAGGTTCTCTGCCTCATCGTGTGGTGAAAAGGAGGTGTTTTGTACAGGCTTCTCCGCCTTGCTGTGGGAGCAAAAGGAGAGTCACTTTCGTTTAGTGCAATACCTGGAGGGGAGGCTCCGGGGAGTGGACGTAGGTCAAGTTGACCGAACCACTATAAAATCTGGTTTGCTTTTCTGATTCAGTTTTGCATTTTACTTTTCAATATAAACTGCTTGGGTGAATATCGTTGGTTGATCTTTTCGTTATTATTTACGTGTTTCCGCTGCTAAGTATCGAAAAGATTTTCATAGTTATCGTGAAATTTTTAAATAACCAATTCACCCCCCCTCTTGGTTAGCCTCGGGACTAGTTCACTAGGGCTTAACATCCCTTTCGAACTTTCAAGTGGTATCAAAGCGGGATTTAAAATTTCTGTTTAAAAACTTTTGAATTTGATCCAATGGCTAATTGTAACAATCGTAATACTGCTGAAGGTTATTCTATTACTAGACCACCGTTGTTTGACAATATTCCTTTTGATTTTTGGAAAACACGCATGTCTACTTTTCTGCAATCTATTGATTATCGCATGTGGATGTTAGTTAAGGACGGATACGAACCACCTTTTCGAATGATTAACAATGTGAAAACTGAATTGCCGTTTGCTGATTGGATGTTTGATGATCGTGATTTAGCACAGTTGAATGCAAAATGTTTGAACTGTTTCTTTTGTGCTTTGAAATCTGAAGACTATATGCGTGTTTCTACTTGTACAACGGGAAAGGAAATCTGGGATAGGTTATGTATAACATACGAAGGTACAACTGAAGTCAAACAATCTAGGTTAAACATCTTGTTACATGATTACGAACTTTTTCGCATGAAACCTAGTGAGACTATTTCAGAAATGTACACAAGGTTCACTCAGATTGTTACCTCTTTGCATGCTTTAGGTAGAGAACTTACCAACTACGAAAGAGTGAACAAGATTCTTAGATGTTTGCCTGCTTCTTATGATGCTAAGATTACTGCTATTACTGAATCCAAAGATTTAAATACTTACTCTATTGACAGCTTACTTGGATCACTCATTGCTTACGAGCAAGGAGTGAACCAAAGGCAACTTGATGCAGGAGAACGCAAGAAAGAGAAGACCGTGGCACTAAAGGCCAAGGATTCAGATGCTAGCTCTTCCGGGTTTGATAGCGATGATGTTGCCTTAATCACAAGGCAATTTAAAAGCTTTCTAAGGAAGAAACATAAGAACTATCAGAAGTGGAACAAGGGTAAGTCCAATAAAAACTTTAAGGGTTCATCTGAATCGATTTGTTTTGAATGCAGGAAGCCTGGACACATTAAGGCTGATTGTCCAACACTTAAAGCTCACCCAAGCAAGGAGAAGAGTGAGGAGAAACCAAAGTTCAGGAAGGACAAGAAGCGGATTCAGAAGGCGTTCTGGGCAGACTCTGCATCCGACTCTTCTGAGACTGAAGCTGAAGAGGAGGAAACAAACTTGTGTCTGATGGCGGATGATCACCCTGGTCAGTCGGACCAGGAAGAGGTATGTGAGCTTACTTACGATCAGTTATTTGAAGTTTCTGAAAAGATTCATACATCGTATAGAAAGCTTAAGAAAACCCATGCTAGTTTGAAACTAGATTATCTGACTTTGCAAAAAGAGCATGAAGTGTTGATTAAGGATCATTCCACCATTGATAGCAATCACATGTCTTTACTAGATGAGTTTGATGAACTGAATAAAAAGCATTCTGATTTAATTGTTGAGCATAACTTGTTAAAAACATCGCATGATGAATTAGAACTTGCTTTTAAGAAAGTGAATGATTTGGCATCTGAGTTAGAAAGTATTGAAAGTGCAAAAACGTTTGAAATTGGAAGTTTAAACAAACACATTGAGTTTTTGAAAGTGAAAATCAGTGCTTTTGAAAATAACAAAACACCGCCTACTTTTGAACAATTTTATGCACCGCCACCTTTTAAAAATTCTGTTGCAAGTTCATCAAAGAATGTTTCATACACTACTAGGAAGAGGCACTATCACTCACGACGTTTAGTTAATCCTTTTCCTGGTGTTAGATGTTTTTCATTTGGCATGTTAGGACACATATCACACACTTGTACTGTTCACCGTAGTACACATTGGGTGTGGAGACCCAAACTGCCTGTTGCACAGCACAGCACGCATGCATCGCATTCTTCTTTTCATAAGAAGGAACCCAAACCTGTTTGGGTTCCTAAGACTGACATTTGATGATTTTGTAGGTGTGCTCTCACACAAGATCTCGTGAGAGCATGTGGTACCTGGACAGCGGATGTTCTAGACATATGACTGGAGATGCAAATCAGTTCATTTCGTTGGAGGCCAGAGCTGAAGGCAAGGTTACACTTGGAGATAACACCACCAGGAAGGTGGTAGGCACAGGTATAATTGGTGATTCAAAGAACTTTATGATTGATAATGTTTTGCTTGTAGATGGACTGAAACACAACCTGCTGAGCATCAGTCAACTCTGCGACAAGGGATACAGCATCAAATTCCTGCCCACTAGCTGCATTTTAAGCTTAAATGATGAAGTTGTTTTGCAGGGGCAAAGGATCAACAACGTCTACAAGCTGGATGTAAGTAGCATTAAATCTGATAATTCAATTTGCTTAAAAACTGCTGCTGATGAGTCTTGGTTATGGCATAGGAGATTGTGTCATGCCAGTATGAAAACCCTTAGGAGAGTCACCCAAAAAGACTTAGTTAGAGGTGTGCCCAAGCTTAAGTTCACTAAGGATCACCTGTGTGATGCCTGTCAGTTGGGGAAGCAAGTCCAGTCCTCTTTTCACTCTGTTAAGGACATTAGCACCTCTAGACCTTTAGAAGTTCTTCACATGGACCTCTTTGGACCCATTAGCACTGCCAGCTTAGGGGGGAGAGTCTATGGTTTTGTGATTGTTGATGATTATTCAAGGTTCACTTGGGTTAAGTTTTTGTCACACAAATCTGAGTCATATGATGAGTTTAGATCTTTCTCTACTTGAATTCAGAAGAAGTTAGGATGTGAGATTATTACCATCCATAGTGATCACGGAGGGGAGTTTGAAAATGAAAGATTTGGAAGTTTTTGTGAGGATCATGGGATTAGTCACAATTTTTCAGCTCCTAGGACCCCTCAGCAGAACGGGGTAGCTGAAAGGAAGAACAGGACCTTAGTGGAAGCCGCTAGAGCCATGCTTGCCGAGTATTCACTTCCAAAATACTTTTGGGCTGAAGCGGTGAACACTGCCTGTTATGTGCTGAATAGGGTGAATGTGAGAGTCAAACTAAACAAGACACCTTATGAGATCATTAAGGGTAGAACACCAAATCTGTCCCACCTCCATGTTTTTGGCTGTAAGGTTTTCATTCTTAACAACGGGAAGTCACCCTTAGGAAAATTTGACCCCAAATCTGATGAAGGAGTGTTCTTAGGATATTCAAGTGTGGGGAAATCCTTTAGGGTGTTCAATAGGAGGACTTTGGTGGTGGAAGAAACAACCCATGTAGTATTTGATGAATCTGATCCTAAGGAGTCTAGATCTGAAGTAGAAGATGAAGAGATTGTTGAGGTTACCCAAGGAGTTGGAAATACAAATTTGGAGGAAAGGGTAGAACCTCAAACCCCATTGCCTAGAGATTGGAGATATTCTTCGAGTCATCCTAAAGAACTGATCTTAGGAGACCCTTCTGAAGGTGTTAGGACTAGGCATGGACTTAGGAAGGAAGTAAACCATTCTGCCTTTATCTCAATGACTGAACCCACCAACATCAATCAAGCCCTATCGGATGAATTTTGGATTTTAGCTATGCAGGAAGAATTGAATCAATTTGTAAGGAATGATGTTTGGGAGTTAGTAGAAAGACCTAAAAATCAAAGTATTGTGAGAACCAAGTGGGTCTTTAAGAATAAGATGAATGATTCTGGTGTGGTGGTGAGAAATAAGGCAAGATTGGTGGCTAAGGGGTATAATCAGATAGAAGGGATAGATTTTGAGGAAACTTTTGCCCCTGTAGCTAGATTGGAAGCCATTAGAGTGCTACTAGCCTTTGCCTGTTATAAGGGATTTAAGCTGTTTCAAATGGATGTCAAGAGTGCCTTTTTAAATGGGGTAATTAAAGAAGATGTTTTTGTAGAACAACCCCCAGGTTTTGAGAGTTCCCAATATCCAAGTCATGTCTATAAATTAAAAAAGGCCTTATATGGATTGAAACAGGCACCCAGAGCTTGGTATGAGAGGCTTAGCACATTCCTGTTAGAAAGAGAGTTTGTTAAGGGGAGCGTAGACACCATCCTTTTTCTGAGGAGATTAGGAGATGACTTACTCATTGTCCAGATCTATGTTGATGATATAATTTTTGGATCTTCTGATAAATACTTATGTGAAGAGTTTTCTAAAACAATGAGTAAAGAGTTTGAGATGAGTATGATGGGAGAATTGTCCTACTTTTTGGGGTTTAGCATAAGGCAAACGGATGATGGAACCTTTCTCAATCAATCAAAATACACTAAGGACATTTTGAAGAAATATGAAATGGACAAAGCCAAGCCAATCAATACTCCCATGCCCTCCTCAGTTCAGTTAGATAAGGATTCAAATGGAAAATCTGTTGATCAGAAGAAGTATAGAGGGATAATAGGGTCACTGCTTTACCTGACTGCTAGCCGACCTGATATCATGTTTAGTGTCTGTCTTTGTGCTAGGTTTCAGGCTGATCCTAAAGAGTCCCACCTGACTGCTGTTAAGAGAATTCTTAGATATCTTTTAGGAACCCCAAACCTAGGAATTTGGTACCCTAGGCACAGCACCTCTTTTGAGATAATTGGATATTCTGATTCTGACTTTGCGGGGTGTAGGGTGGATAGGAAGAGTACTTCTGGGACTTATCAATTTATAGGACAGTCGTTAGTCTCCTGGTCCAGTAGAAAACAGAACTCAGTTGCACTTTCCACTGCTGAAGCTGAGTACATTGCCTTAGGGAGTTGTGTGGCCCAAGTTCTTTGGTTGAAGCAGCAAGTCTTGGATTTAGGAGTACCTGTTGGCACAATTTCTGTTCTGTGTGATAATACTAGTGCCATCTGTATCTCTAAGAATCCAATCCAACATTCTAGGACCAAACACATTGACATTAGACATCACTTCATTAGGGATCATGTTACAAAAGGGGACATTGAGCTACACCACGTAGCAACTGAAAATCAGCTGGCTGACATATTCACTAAACCACTGGCCTTTGACTCATTCAGCATTTTGAGAACCAGATTAGGAGTGATTGATATAAATGCTTGATTCTGATGACTGCTGATTTATGATTGTTATGATTGGTATTCTGATTTCTGCTAGTTAGTTTTTTGTATTCTGTTTTCTGATTTCTGTTAGTTAGTTTTTGTATTGTGATTTCTGATTTCTGTTAGTTAGTTTTTGCCTTGATTATTTTATTTTCAGTTGATTTTATTTCTTCTGCTAATTTCTGTTTTAGCCTTATTGTTAGTTTGATTTGAGTATTTACTTTGCTATGATTTTCTACCTGTTTTTTATGCTTTTCAAGATCTGATCACCGCTCACTACTTCTGGTGATCTGAATTTCTGACTGAGAGTTTTTACTTTGTTTTGGTTTGGAAGCTGATAAGCAGTGATTGACTTCGCTGAATCTGTTAAAGGGAAGAAACATTGATAATTTTTTCTCTTCCTCTAACTCCTTTACTGGTGTGTAGTTTCTTTTGAATAAAAATCCTTTTCAAAATTAAAATGTTAGTTTTTGAAATAGAAATTATTTTTTCTTCCTACAGTAATCTGCCTCATATCAATAGTGTTTTTCAAAGTCTTGAATCATTAGTTTGATTTTCTAAACCAAGTGATTGCATTTATCATATGTTGTATGGATTTTGTTTTGTGAATCGTTCTTCCTTACTGCGGAGAGTCATCTCCTATTTCTGGAAGATAATCTCACAGCTGAGACTCTTTAATGATTATGAAAAGGAGAAAGCCTACAAAAGATGCGCAGTGCGCCAGATAATTTGAAAAAGAGGCATAAAATGAGCTCAAAACTGAAAAGATGCGAAATTGCCAAATTGGATACACAAAGTGTATCAAAAATCAAAAGATGCGCAAAGCGCCAACCAATTTGAAAAAGAGGCACAAAATGAGCCCAACACAAGCTTTCTTTCCTTTCAGATTATTAAATGTCTTAGAGAAATCTGTGCGCCACTTAATATTTTCAAAAGCTTGAGTTTTGAAAATCCTGATTTCTGATTTTTTACTTTGTAACACTATTATATCAGATATTTTTCTGGAACGAGGCTTGAAAGGATTTCTTTTCAAATCTAATGTCTTTTATTCTGAATCGGATTTTTGTGTTGAAAGAGGTTTGCATCGATAAGGTGCCCGGGGTCGGAGTTACGAAAGTTGATTATTTCCAACCTTTTTTGGATTTCAGCGCTGTCAATTGTCCTGTCATTGGTTTTTGAATCTAAAATCAAGGAAAAATTCTAATTTTCCTGTTTTGTTGTTGTTCTGTGTATGTTTTATTTTATATTTTATTTTCGTGTTATATTTTTCCCTCCTCCTTTTTGTGATGTCAAAAGGGGGAGTCAGTTGTAGTCGTGTCGTGTCTGTTTCTATTTTTCTGTTTCATGTTTTCTGTATTGTTTGAGCTGTTAAATGAAAATTTAAAAAAAAAATGTTTGTTTTGTTTGATCTGCTAATTTACCTTTGTTTTCAGACTAATTTACAAATGTTTGCCATCATCAAAAAGGGAGAGATTGTTGCAAATCTGGTTTTGATGATGACAAACATGTTTCCAGTGTGTTTTGCTTGGCTAATCTGTTTCAGGCACAAAAGACTACGAGCCACTCAAGCCAACTCAAGATCGGGTCCAAGTGTGTCAAATGTATGATTTTTCTTTTTATTGAGTCAATGGTAATGTAACTGATTCCCTAGCTAAGTAACCTTGCACACACACACTCAGGGGGAGAGATTGAGTGAATTAGAGTTTCTGTTGCAATTTTGTTCAGATCGTCCTGGACGATATCCACATCGTCCTGGACGATCCAGTTAAAACAAAAACCCTAATTAGGGCGACTAAGTTAAGAGGGTCTGATTGAGCAGATCGTCCTGGACGATCTCCGGATCGTACGGGCCGATATGCCCAAATCAGAAATTCTCAGCCGCCAGATTAAGTTAGGCAAGTTTTATTTTAAGTACTTTTGTCTGATCGTCCCGGACGATACGTGTATCGTCCTGGACGATTCACTACAATCATGCCTAAATTAGTCTGGTAATTAAGGAAAGCAATTAATGTTTAATTGATACGATCACATCGTCCTGGACGATCGCAGGATCGTCCCGGACGATCGTGATCGTCTTGTGCATTTCAGCTGTACGTCCAGAACTATGTACTGGACGATTTGGGGCCTTTTTGAACTAATCGTACCGGACGATTACGCTATCGTCCGGGACGATCAAGTCATTTTTTGGTCGTCCAGCACAGATTTCTCTGGACGACCCGAACTGTCTTCTGGACGATTTCCTTCAATTTGAACTAATCGTCCCGGACGATCGCAGGATCGTACTGGACGATATGAACAACTTTTTCTACTGATCGTCCAGAAGAGCCAGATCGTCCAGGCTGAAACAGCTGAATATGAACTGATCGTACAGGACGATATACCGATCGTCCTGGACGATCTAGGCCGACAAGTTGAGATTTAGGGCAAATTTTAAGCCCTCCTTTAAAAGAACTTTTTCCTAGATTTGGAAAAATCTTTTGCTGCCTTCCTTCCCTGAGAAATCCTAGAGAGAGAGAGAGTTGGGAGAGAGAGAAGAGATCTTGTGAGGGGGAGTTAGTGAGGGATTCACTAAGGTTGCTCCAAGCACGGATCAGAGTCGTCCTCTCCACTCATCGTCTGTCGTCTAGTCGGTGTTCTTCGTGGGAGGATCGTTCGCAAGAAGATCCGGGTTCTCTGCCCGCTTCAGGAGGAAGCGAAAGGAGTTCGTGGGTTCTCTGCCCGCTTCAGGTGGAAGCAAAAGGAGTTTGAAGGTTCTCTGCCTGCTTCAGGAGGAAGCGAAAGGAGGTCAGGTTCTCTGCCTCACCGTGTGGTGAAAAGGAGGTGTTTTGTACAGGCTTCTCCGCCTTGCTGTGGGAGCAAAAGGAGAGTCACTTTCGTTTAGTGCAATACCCGGAGGGGAGGCTCCGGGGAGTGGACGTAGGTCAAGTTGACCGAACCACTATAAAATCTGGTTTGCTTTTCTGATTCAGTTTTGCATTTTACTTTTCAATATAAACTGCTTGGGTGAATATCGTTGGTTGATCTTTTCATTATTGTTTACGTGTTTCCGCTGCTAAGTATCGAAAAGATTTTCATAGTTATCGTGAAATTTTTAAATAACCAATTCACCCCCCCTCTTGGTTAGCCTCGGGACTAGTTCACTAGGGCTTAACATCCCTTTCGAACTTTCAAGTGGTATCAAAGCGGGATTCAAAATTTCTGTTTAAAAACTTTTGAATTTGATCCAATGGCTAATTGTAACAATCGTAATACTGCTGAAGGTTATTCTATTACTAGACCACCGTTGTTTGACAATATTCCTTTTGATTTTTGGAAAACACGCATGTCTACTTTTCTGCAATCTATTGATTATCGCATGTGGATGTTAGTTAAGGACGGATACGAACCACCTTTTCGAATGATTAACAATGTGAAAACTGAATTGCCGTTTGCTGATTGGACGTTTGATGATCGTGATTTAGCACAGTTGAATGCAAAATGTTTGAACTGTTTCTTTTGTGCTTTGAAATCTGAAGACTATATGCGTGTTTCTACTTGTACAACGGGAAAGGAAATCTGGGATAGGTTATGTATAACATACGAAGGTACAACTGAAGTCAAACAATCTAGGTTAAACATCTTGTTACATGATTACGAACTTTTTCGTATGAAACCTAGTGAGACTATTTCAGAAATGTACACAAGGTTCACTCAGATTGTTACCTCTTTGCATGCTTTAGGTAGAGAACTTACCAACTACGAAAGAGTGAACAAGATTCTTAGATATTTGCCTGCTTCTTATGATGCTAAGATTACTGCTATTACTGAATCCAAAGATTTAAATACTTACTCTATTGACAGCTTACTTGGATCACTCATTGCTTACGAGCAAGGAGTGAACCAAAGGCAACTTGATGCAGGAGAACGCAAGAAAGAGAAGACCGTGGCACTAAAGGCCAAGGATTCAGATGCTAGCTCTTCCGGGTCTGATAGCGATGATGTTACCTTAATCACAAGGCAATTTAAAAGCTTTCTAAGGAAGAAACATAAGAACTATCAGAAGTGGAACAAGGGTAAGTCCAATAAAAACTTTAAGGGTTCATCTGAATCGATTTGTTTTGAATGCAGGAAGCCTGGACACATTAAGGCTGATTGTCCAACACTTAAAGCTCACCCAAGCAAGGAGAAGAGTGAGGAGAAACCAAAGTTCAGGAAGGACAAGAAGCGGATTCAGAAGGCGTTCTGGGCAGACTCTGCATCCGACTCTTCTGAGACTGAAGCTGAAGAGGAGGAAACAAACTTGTGTCTGATGGCGGATGATCACCCTGGTCAGTCGGACCAGGAAGAGGTATGTGAGCTTACTTACGATCAGTTATTTGAAGTTTCTGAAAAGATTCATACATCGTATAGGAAGCTTAAGAAAACCCATGCTAGTTTGAAACTAGATTATCTGACTTTGCAAAAAGAGCATGAAGTGTTGATTAAGGATCATTCCACCATTGATAGCAATCACATGTCTTTACTAGATGAGTTTGATGAACTGAATAAAAAGCATTCTGATTTAATTGTTGAGCATAACTTGTTAAAAATATCGCATGATGAATTAGAACTTGCTTTTAAGAAAGTGAATGATTTGGCATCTGAGTTAGAAAGTATTGAAAGTGCAAAAACGTTTGAAATTGGAAGTTTAAACAAACACATTGAGTTTTTGAAAGTGAAAATCAGTGCTTTTGAAAATAACAAAACACCGCCTACTTTTGAACAATTTTATGCACCGCCACCTTTTAAAAATTCTGTTGCAAGTTCATCAAAGAATGTTTCATACACTACTAGGAAGAGGCACTATCACTCACGACGTTTAGTTAATCCTTTTCCTGGTGTTAGATGTTTTTCATGTGGCATGTTAGGACACATATCACACACTTGTACTGTTCACCGTAGTACACATTGGGTGTGGAGACCCAAACTGCCTGTTACACAGCACAGCATGCATGCATCGCATTCTTCTTTTCATAAGAAGGAACCCAAACCTGTTTGGGTTCCTAAGACTGACATTTGATGATTTTGTAGGTGTGCTCTCACACAAGACCTCATGAGAGCATGTGGTACCTGGACAGCGGATGTTCTAGACATATGACTGGAGATGCAAATCAGTTCATTTCGTTGGAGGCCAGAGCTGGAGGCAAGGTTACACTTGGAGATAACACCACCAGGAAGGTGGTAGGCACAGGTATAATTGGTGATTCAAAGAACTTTATGATTGATAATGTTTTGCTTGTAGATGGACTGAAACACAACCTGCTGAGCATCAGTCAACTCTGCGACAAGGGATACAGCATCAAATTCCTGCCCACTGGCTGCATTTTAAGCTTAAATGATGAAGTTGTTTTGCAGGGGCAAAGGATCAACAACGTCTACAAGCTGGATGTAAGTAGCATTAAATCTGATAATTCAATTTGCTTAAAAACTGCTGCTGATGAGTCTTGGTTATGGCATAGGAGATTGTGTCATGCCAGTATGAAAACCCTTAGGAGAGTCACCCAAAAGGACTTAGTTAGAGGTGTGCCCAAGCTTAAGTTCACTAAGGATCACTTGTGTGATGCCTGTCAGTTGGGGAAGCAAGTCCAGTCCTCTTTTCACTCTGTTAAGGACATTAGCACCTCTAGACCTTTAGAAGTTCTTCACATGGACCTCTTTGGACCCATTAGCACTGCCAGCTTAGGGGGGAGAGTCTATGGTTTTGTGATTGTTGATGATTATTCAAGGTTCACTTGGGTTAAGTTTTTGTCACACAAATCTGAGTCATATGATGAGTTTAGATCTTTCTCTACTTGGATTCAGAAGAAGTTAGGATGTGAGATTATTACCATCCATAGTGATCACGGAGGGGAGTTTGAAAATGAAAGATTTGGAAGTTTTTGTGAGGATCATGGGATTAGTCACAATTTTTCAGCTCCTAGGACCCCTCAGCAGAACGGGGTAGCTGAAAGGAAGAACAGGACCTTAGTGGAAGCCGCTAGAGCCATGCTTGCCGAGTATTCACTTCCAAAATACTTTTGGGCTGAAGCGGTGAACACTGCCTGTTATGTGCTGAATAGGGTGAATGTGAGAGTCAAACTGAACAAGACACCTTATGAGATCATTAAGGGTAGAACACCAAATCTGTCCCACCTCCATGTTTTTGGCTGTAAGGTTTTCATTCTGAACAACGGGAAGTCACCCTTAGGAAAATTTGACCCCAAATCTGATGAAGGAGTGTTCTTAGGATATTCAAGTGTGGGGAAATCCTTTAGGGTGTTCAATAGGAGGACTTTGGTGGTGGAAGAAACAACCCATGTAGTGTTTGATGAATCTGATCCTAAGGAGTCTAGATCTGAAGTAGAAGATGAAGAGATTGTTGAGGTTACCCAAGGAGTTGGAAATACAAATTTGGAGGAAAGGGTAGAACCTCAAACCCCATTGCCTAGAGATTGGAGATATTCTTTGAGTCATCCTAAAGAACTGATCTTAGGAGACCCTTCTGAAGGTGTTAGGACTAGGCATGGACTTAGGAAGGAAGTAAACCATTCTGCCTTTATCTCAATGACTGAACCCACCAACATCAATCAAGCCCTGTCGGATGAATTTTGGATTTTAGCTATGCAGGAAGAATTGAATCAATTTGTAAGGAATGATGTTTGGGAGTTAGTAGAAAGACCTAAAAATCAAAGTATTGTGGGAACCAAGTGGGTCTTTAAGAATAAGATGAATGATTCTGGTGTGGTGGTGAGAAATAAGGCAAGATTGGTGGCTAAGGGGTATAATCAGATAGAAGGGATAGATTTTGAGGAAACTTTCGCCCCTGTAGCTAGATTTGAAGCCATTAGAGTGCTACTAGCCTTTGCCTGTTATAAGGGATTTAAGCTGTTTCAAATGGATGTCAAGAGTGCCTTTTTAAATGGGGTAATTAAAGAAGATGTTTTTGTAGAACAACCCCCAGGTTTTGAGAGTTCCCAATATCCAAGACATGTCTATAAATTAAAAAAGGCCTTATATGGATTGAAACAGGCACCCAGAGCTTGGTATGAGAGGCTTAGCACATTCCTGTTAGAAAGAGAGTTTGTTAAGGGGAGCGTAGACACCACCCTTTTTCTGAGGAGATTAGGAGATGACTTACTCATTGTCCAGATCTATGTTGATGATATAATTTTTGGATCTTCTGATAAATACTTATGTGAAGAGTTTTCTAAAACAATGAGTAAAGAGTTTGAGATGAGTATGATGGGAGAATTGTCCTACTTTTTGGGGTTTAGCATAAGGCAAACGGATAATGGAACCTTTCTCAATCAATCAAAATACACTAAGGACATTTTGAAGAAATATAAAATGGACAAAGCCAAGCCAATCAATACTCCCATGCCCTCCTCAGTTCAGTTAGATAAGGATTCAAATGGAAAATCTGTTGATCAGAAGAAGTATAGAGGGATAATAGGGTCACTGCTTTACCTGACTGCTAGCCGACCTGATATCATGTTTAGTGTCTGTCTTTGTGCTAGGTTTCAGGCTGATCCTAAAGAGTCCCACCTGACTGCTGTTAAGAGAATTCTTAGATATCTTTTAGGAACCCCAAACCTAGGAATTTGGTACCCTAGGCACAGCACCTCTTTTGAGATAATTGGATATTCTGATTCTGACTTTGCGGGGTGTAGGGTGGATAGGAAGAGTACTTCTGGGACTTGTCAATTTATAGGACAGTCGTTAGTCTCTTGGTCCAGTAGAAAACAGAACTCAGTTGCACTTTCCACTGCTGAAGCTGAGTACATTGCCTTAGGGAGTTGTGTGGCCCAAGTTCTTTGGTTGAAGCAGCAAGTCTTGGATTTAGGAGTACCTGTTGGCACAATTTCTGTTCTGTGTGATAATACTAGTGCCATCTGTATCTCTAAGAATCCAATCCAACATTCTAGGACCAAACACATTGACATTAGGCATCACTTCATTAGGGACCATGTTACAAAAGGGGACATTGAGCTACACCACGTAGCAACTGAAAATCAGCTGGCTGACATATTCACTAAACCACTGGCCTTTGACTCATTCAGCATTTTGAGAACTAGATTAGGAGTGATTGATATAAATGCTTGATTCTGATGACTGCTGATTTATGATTATTATGATTGGTATTCTGATTTCTGCTAGTTAGTTTTTTGTATTCTGTTTTCTGATTTCTGTTAGTTAGTTTTTGTATTGTGATTTCTGATTTCTGTTAGTTAGTTTTTGCCTTGATTATTTTATTTTCAGTTGATTTTATTTCTTCTGCTAATTTCTGTTTTAGCCTTATTGTTAGTTTGATTTGAGTATTTACTTTGCTATGATTTTCTACCTGTTTTTTATGCTTTTCAAGATCTGATCACCGCTCACTACTTCTGGTGATCTGAATTTCTGACTGAGAGTTTTTACTTTGTTTTGGTTTGGAAGCTGATAAGCAGTGATTGACTTCGCTGAATCTGTTAAAGGGAAGAAACATTGATAATTGTTTCTCTTCCTCTAACTCCTTTACTGGTGTGTAGTTTCTTTTGAATAAAAATCCTTTTCAAAATTAAAATGTTAGTTTTTGAAATAGAAATTATTTTTTCTTCCTACAGTAATCTGCCTCATATCAATAGTGTTTTTCAAAGTCTTGAATCATTAGTTTGATTTTCTAAACCAAGTGATTGCATTTATCATATGTTGTATGGATTTTGTTTTGTGAATCGTTCTTCCTTACTGCGGAGAGTCATCTCCTATTTCTGGAAGATAATCTCACAGCTGAGACTCTTTAATGATTATGAAAAGGAGAAAGCCTACAAAAGATGCGCAGTGCGCCAGATAATTTGAAAAAGAGGCATAAAATGAGCTCAAAACTGAAAAGATGCGAAATTGCCAAATTGGATACACAAAGTGTATCAAAAATCAAAAGATGCGCAAAGCGCCAACCAATTTGAAAAAGAGGCACAAAATGAGCCCAACACAAGCTTTCTTTCCTTTCAGATTATTAAATGTCTTAGAGAAATCTGTGCGCCACTTAATATTTTCAAAAGCTTGAGTCTTAAAAATCCTGATTTCTGATTTTTTACTTTGTAACACTATTATATCAGATATTTTTCTGGAACGAGGCTTGAAAGGATTTCTTTTCAAATCTAATGTCTTTTATTCTGAATCGGATTTTTGTGTTGAAAGAGGTTTGCATCGATAAGGTGCCCGGGGTCGGAGTTACGAAAGTTGATTATTTCCAACCTTTTTTGGATTTCAGCGCTGTCAATTATCTTGTCATTGGTTTTTGAATCTAAAATCAAAGAAAAATTCTGATTTTCCTGTTTTGTTGTTGTTCTGTGTATGTTTTATTTTATATTTTATTTCCATGTTATGTTTTTCCCTCCTCCTTTTTGTGATGTCAAAAGGGGGAGTCAGTTGTAGTCGTGTCGTGTCTGTTTCTGTTTTTCTGTTTCATGTTTTCTGTATTGTTTGAGCTGTTAAATGAAAATTAAAAAAAAAAATGTTTATTTTGTTTGATCTGCTAATTTACCTTTGTTTTCAGACTAATTTACAAATGTTTGCCATCATAAAAAAGGGGGAGATTGTTGCAAATCTGGTTTTGATGATGACAAACATGTTTCCAGTGTGTTTTGCTTGGCTAATCTGTTTCAGGCACAAAAGACCGCGAGCCACTCAAGCCAACTCAAGATCGGGTCCAAGTGTGTCAAATGTATGATTTTTCTTTTTATTCAGTCAATTGTAATGTAACTGATTCCCTAGCTAAGTAACCTTGCACACACACACTCAGGGGGAGAGATTGAGTGAATTAGAGTTTCTGTTGCAATTTTGTTCAGATCGTCCTGGACGATATCCACATCGTCCTGGACGATCCAGTTAAAATAGAAACCCTAATTAGGGCGACTAAGTTAAGAGGGTCTGATTGAGCAGATCGTCCTGGACGATCTCCGGATCGTACGGGCCGATATGCCCAAATCAGAAATTCTCAGCCGCCAGATTAAGTTAGGCAAGTTTTATTTTAAGTACTTTTGTCTGATCGTCCCGGACGATACGTGTATCGTCCTGGACGATTCACTACAATCATGCCTAAATTAGTCTGGTAATTAAGGAAAGCAATTAATGTTTAATTGATACGATCACATCGTCCTGGACGATCGCAGGATCGTCCCGGACGATCGTGATCGTCTTGTGCATTTCAGCTGTACGTCCAGAACTATGTACTGGACGATTTGGGGCCTTTTTGAACTAATCGTACCGGACGATTACGCTATCGTCCGGGACGATCAAGTCATTTTTTGGTCGTCCAGCACAGATTTCTCTGGACGACCCGAACTGTCTTCTGGACGATTTCCTTCAATTTGAACTAATCGTCCCGGACGATCGCAGGATCGTACTGGACGATATGAACAACTTTTTCTACTGATCGTCCAGAAGAGCCAGATCGTCCAGGCTGAAACAGCTGAATATGAACTGATCGTACAGGATGATATACCGATCGTCCTGGACGATCTAGGCCGACAAGTTGAGATTTAGGGCAAATTTTAAGCCCTCCTTTAAAAGAACTTTTTCCTAGATTTGGAAAAATCTTTTGCTGCCTTCCTTCCCTGAGAAATCCTAGAGAGAGAGAGAGTTGGGAGAGAGAGAAGAGATCTTGTGAGGGGGAGTTAGTGAGGGATTCACTAAGGTTGCTCCAAGCACGGATCAGAGTCGTCCTCTCCACTCGTCGTCTGTCGTCTAGTCGGTGTTCTTCGTGGGAGGATCGTTCGCAAGAAGATCCGGGTTCTCTGCCCGCTTCAGGAGGAAGCGAAAGGAGTTCGTGGGTTCTCTGCCCGCTTCAGGTGGAAGCAAAAGGAGTTTGAAGGTTCTCTGCCTGCTTCAGGAGGAAGCGAAAGGAGGTCAGGTTCTCTGCCTCACCGTGTGGTGAAAAGGAGGTGTTTTGTACAGGCTTCTCCGCCTTGCTGTGGGAGCAAAAGGAGAGTCACTTTCGTTTAGTGCAATACCCGGAGGGGAGGCTCCGGGGAGTGGACGTAGGTCAAGTTGACCGAACCACTATAAAATCTGGTTTGCTTTTCTGATTCAGTTTTGCATTTTACTTTTCAATATAAACTGCTTGGGTGAATATCGTTGGTTGATCTTTTCGTTATTGTTTACGTGTTTCCGCTGCTAAGTATCGAAAAGATTTTCATAGTTATCGTGAAATTTTTAAATAACCAATTCACCCCGCCTCTTGGTTAGCCTCGGGACTAGTTCACTAGGGCTTAACATCCCTTTCGAACTTTCATAGGGAGAGTGTTTGGGAGTGAGTGTGGTGAGATCTTTGAAGAGGAGATTATGAGGGGATTCACAAGGTTATCCAAGTGTGAGGATCTCATTGGTTAGACTACAAATCTCTTCCCTATCTCTTTGAAGACTCTTGAGAGAGATCTTTGAAGAAGGTCCGGTTCTTTGCCATTACCAGGAAGGTGAAAAAGGATGTTTGGTTCTTTGCCATCACCAGGAGGGTGAAAAAGGATGCTTGGATCGCTGCCGACACCTAGAGGGTATGAAAGGATGAGTAGGTTCTCTACCTTCACCAAGAGGGTGAAAAAGGATGACGGTTCTCTACCGCATCGAGATTTGGTGGAAGAGAGTTTTGTAAGGGCTTCTCCACCTTACTGTGGGGGCAAAAGGAGAGTCACTTTGATTTAGTGCAATACCTAGAGAAGGAGTCTCTAGGGAGTGGATGTAGGTCATTCTTTGATTGAACCACTATAAAATCCGGTGTTCTCTGTTCTTATTTATTTTTATTTTTTTGCATTTTCTTACTACGTTGCACTTTATTTTTCTATGATTGAAAAGTACTGAATTTTCACATATGATCGTACTGTACGAATTGGATCATACTGTACGATATACTGAAGTATTGTATAAGAAGGTTTTCAAATTTTCAAGAGTTTTAAAAGTACCAATTCACCCCCTCTTGGTTAGCCTAGGGACATATTCAATAGGTTTAACAACCTATTCGCACTTTCAGTCCGAAAAGGTCCATCCTAAAAACTTCATCTTTGGAGTGCTTATTGTGAATTAAAATGTTGGTTAATTAGTTTTATTAATCAAGTTAACATTTTCTAAAATTTTAACCAATTATTGAATTTTTGGAATTATCAGAATTATTTAGATGTGTTAATTAAAGGGTTAAGAGTTGACTTTTGAAATAAAGGTTAGTTTTAAGATTTTGATGTTTTTCTTAAATATTAGACCTTAAAATGAGTCATTAGATCTTGAGTTTGCTCAATTTAAAATTTTTTATATTAAGTTATAGTTTTCTAAAGTTTTGACCTAATTGAACTACGGTTGAACAGAAAGTTGACTTTTTGACTTTGAGTTAATTTTGGGGTTTTGATATTTTTATAAAATACTATATTTTAATTAAAGTTGAATGACATTAATTTTGATTAAATTAGATTTTTTTGGAATTATTGGTGCTTTTTTTTAAAATTGGGTATTTTTGGAATTTCTAAAATTACCTTAGTTAAGGGGATTTTTAGAGTTTGATCTAAATGAGAAACCTTTGGAATTTTTAAATATTTTTAATTAATTATTTGAATTAATTATTAATTTTACATAAAAATAAAATCAAGGTTAAATTGAAGATGATTTGAGGGGGGTTTTATTTTTTATGGGTTGAGGGTTCAATTAAGATTAATTAGAGTCCTTATGTGCAATTTTTGGATTTAATATGAATTTCTAGTGAATTAATCAAGGTTCTAGGCCAAATCTAGATAGGGATTTTGGGGTTCCTAGTTAGTGGACCAAATGGGCACCAAATCTGGTTAAATTTGGACCATGAAATCACCTGATCTCAAGGTCCAAACCCCTTGAATTTGGGCCCAAATGGAACTCTCTAAGGTGATATCTAAGTAGATCACCTTACAAAATTCCTAAGTTACTGCCCTAGGCTTGGATGGGGGTGCAATCAGTGGCTTTAAACTCCATAGACTAAGTATAATCATCACACCAAAACTCAAACCCTAACTCCCATTGGAAAGATCATTGAAGCAATTTGAAATCAAGGGTCAAACCATGACCCTTGATCCCAAATTGACCAAATGGTGCCCTTAAACTCAACAAACAGTGGAGACAAAATTTGGACATGTCAAAGACATGCCAAAATTTAATCTCCCAAAGTTCCAGCCATGATGAATTCAAATAACACACAAATGCATTAATAATATAAACTTTCAAAATGAAATTGATAGTTATACATAAATAATTGGGGCTTGGGACCATAGGGCTTTTGAAGATCTCCCTGAGCCCTTCCTAATGAGCCTAAGAGCACCTAAATCGGCTAAGTTGATTGGGAGATATGAAATTTTAAAGTTTTCTATGATTTTTGAATGATTAAAACTCGGATTTTCATTGTCGGATTGCACTTTTACACACGGCGCGCTTCGATTGGTAGGCCAATGATTGCTAACTGACTGTGTAAATGCGTAATTAAAGTAGCCGTCAGATTATAAATCAGACGGCTTTGATCAACAGAGCTCTGAAATTGCAGGATCTAAATCGCACCATCTAAATCAACGGCTACGATTATGTCTTCAACCTCCCGTGGCTACACGAGATTGTAGATCTTTTTCGGCGTGATCCGAGGGATCCTACTAGCAAAACTTTGTCAAACTTTATAGAGAGCATCAAAATAATGGAAAGCTTCAATCCAATAGTGGAAATCCATTGGGGTGAAGATTTCTTTCACACTTGACCGAACTACCTAGCTAGGGAGCTCGAGAGGAGGATCTCACCTTGTAGAAAGCCCCAACGGATGGGATTTTCTATCGAGAAGCTTGAGAGGATGAAGGCAATCACTTCTCCTTTAGGCGTCAAAGCTGGAGGACCGTCAGAGGTATGAGTTTGAGTGAGAGGCAGAGAGCTTTGGCCGGAGTTAGCTCGGGATAATGGCTGGGAACGGTTAGGAAGCTAGGGAATGCTATAGGATTGCTCAGGGAGCTCTAGGGAGGATTTTTTAAATTTTGGAATAGAATACTGGGGTCTAAGTCGAGGTGCCCTATTCAAGTCATCCGTGCAGCTATGGATGGCTGGGATCGATCAGGGCAACCACTGGATGGCTTCTAGGTGGAAGGGGACATCATCCCAGAGCCTCGTGAGCTCAAGCCCAGTGAAACTAGGCTCTAGAAGCCTTTGGGAAGAGCTCGAGCATGGGGGGACCACCAGAGCTGAATTCTCATTCATTCCGGCCGCTACCGGCTAGGGGTTGGGTCGAGCTAAGGTGGAAAGGTTGCTGGGGGTTTGGTGAGCTCAATGGTGAGCTCAATTGGGCAAGAGGATCCCAATTCACTTGGGTGGCTTGGGTTAATCCAAACTTATACAGTTTGGGTCGATTTGAGCTCAACCTGGGTCAAGCCAGGGGTGGGATTGAGGTGGCAGGTGCATTGGGTCAAGGGGCACCCAATGCAAGTGTCAATTGGGCTTGGTCTTGTCTATGGAGAAAGAAGGCTCGGTTCAAGGTGGTTTTGACCATTTTGGGCTAGCCTAGAGGTTGCCCTAAGTCAACCCAAGGGCTGAGTTGACTAGGGTAAGTGTGTTAGACCTAAGGCTTCCCAATAGAGGGGTTGGTTGGGTTTAATTGAGCTTAGGTTGAGAAATGGCTCAACCCAAGGTGGTTTTGGCCACTTTGGGTTATCTTAATTCCCAACCCAAGTTGTCCCAAGGGTTGGGTCAACTAGAGAAGGTGTATTGGGTCAAGGGGAACCTAATGCCACCATTCGTTTGATCCAATTTGATTTAGAGTGGAAGTTGGCCCAAGGGAGACCTCTCCTTGGGCACTTGGGTCAAGCCAAGTGGCTAACCCAAGTGAGCCTAAGGCTTGGGTCTTCAAGAGGGGTCTCCTAGGGACCTAAGAGGTCATCCCATGGGTTATGATTTAAAAGTTGTTTAAATGTTGGTTAAAAGTTAATTCGGGAATTTAATTCAGGGGTAAAACTGGATTTGATCAGACTTAGATTTTTTTTTTTGACTGGGACCTACATAGCTAAGAAGTGGACATCTTCTAGTAATTAGGTCACTAGAAAGAAACCCAAGTTGGTCTTAGTAACTTTGAAAGTGTGAATAGGTTGTTAAACCTATTGGATATGTCCCTAGGCTAACCAAGAGGGTGGGGGTGAATTGGTACTTTTAAAACTCTTGGAAATTTGAAACCTTTTTATAAAATACTTCAGTATATCGTATAGTATGATCCAATTTGTACAATACAATCAGATGTGAAAATTCACTACTTTTCAACCACAGAAAAATATAGTGAAACACAGTAAGAAAATGCAAAAAATAAAAATAAACAAGAATAGAGAACACCAGATTTTATAGTGGTTCGGTCAAAGCACGACCTACTACCACTCCCTAGAGACTCATTCTTTAGGTATTGCAGTAAATCAAAGTGACTCTCCTTTTGCCCCCATAGCAAGGCGGAGAAGCCCTTACAAAACTCTCTTCCACCAAATCCTGGTGCGGCAGAGAACTATCATCCTTTTTCACCTGCTAGTGAAGGCAGAGAACCCACTCATCCTTTCACACCTTCTAGGTGTCGGTAGAGAACCAAGCATCCTTTTTCACCCTGATGGTGATGACAAAGAACCGGACCTTCTTGAAAGATCTTCTCTTAAGAGTCTTCAAAGAGATAGGGAAGAGATTTGTAGTCAAACCAATGAGATCCTCACACTTGGATAACCTTGTGAATCCCCTCATAATTTCCTCTTCAAAGATCTCACCACACTTACTCCCAAACACTCTCCCTATTCACTCTCCCTTCCACTCTCAAGAAGAAATTCATAGAAGATTAATTGAACAGTTAATTTTTAGGACCCTTATATTCAAAGGACAAGAAAAACTGTCCAAAAACTGAAAATTTTAAGTTTTACGAAGTATGATCGTCCCGTATGATTGATAATTGTACTATACGAAATAGTTTAAAATATGAACGATTCATCCCGTATGATATCCCGTATGAACTATGCAAGTCCTGTTTCGTACTCTAGAGAATGAAATACGAACCTAAGTCATACTGTATGAACAGTTCAAAAAATGAAAAGTTCATCCAGTATGATACCTCGTATGAACTTTGGAAGCCCCATTTCGTACTCTGGAAAATGATATACGAAATAAAATTATATTGTACGAACAGTTCAAAATATGAACAGTTCATCCCGTACGATGCCTCATACGAACCATGGAGGCCCCATTTCGTACTCTGGGAAATGATGTACGAAACCAAATCGTACTGTATGAATAATTCAGAAATGAATAGTTCATCCCGTACGATGCCTCGTATGAACCATGGATTCCCTATTTCGTACTCTAGAAAATGATGTACAAAAATATATCGTACTGTATGATTAGTTTGAAAAATTAAGTTTTCTCTAGCTCCCTAGTGTGTGTGTGTGCACAGTTATCCAACTTACAATCACATTCTCTCAGACTCAAGAAAGATAAAAATTATAGACTTCACTTACAACAAACTCTAACAACATAACTTGAAGTCTTCATCAATCTGAAGTTTGAATTTCCTAAAAGACATGTTAGTACACACAAAATAGAATTTTCTAGTATATGTTAGGAGAAACAATAATCAAATAATAAGCTTTTGTAATCATAAAAAACTGACATAAAAAATTCACTTGAATAAACAGATTTGCACAATTCTCAACAATCTCCCCCTTTTTGATGATAGAAAAATAATTATTATTTATATTAACAGGTAAATACAAATTTTCTCCTAAGCTCCCCCTAAATGAATTGTCTATTTGAAACAAGGGGAATGAAAAAAAAAAAATTAGAGAGACAAAGACAAGACAAAACAAGCACATACAAAATACACACATAACATGCAAACAATCACATAACCACACACATAACATGCAAATAATCACATAACCACACATAACAAACAATACAAACTTCCCCTTTTGACAACAACAAAAAGGAAAACTATCAAAGTAGTTGATGATGAAGATAATGTTAAATGAATTTTAACTATAATATTAAAATCAGATGCAAAAGTAAGGACTCAAATATTTTAAATCACATAATAACATGGATAAGAGAAGTTGATCTATGTCAGTTATGTAACAGACGTATTATGTAACCATAACTGTTGTAGAAACGATGAAATAAAATTACTAATTTTTTAATTCAATAATGGAGATCATTGATTAGTGTAATTGAGAAAATGATAAAGGAAAGAACAATTGGCGACATTGCGTATCTTTTCAAATTGAATGACACACTTTGTGCATCTTGTCAATTTTGGGCTAATTTTGTGCCTCTTTATAATTTGGCAAACATTTTGCATCTTTTGTATTCGTGGCACACTTGTGCATCTTTTCATTTTTAGGCTCTTTTTGTGCCTAGAGAAAAAATTCTTTGCAAAAATACAATCTCTTAAACACAAATACAATAATGTAAACTTTGAGATAGAAACAAGATCAATATTAAGACATCAAATATGCAACAATTTAAGCTAAGTAATACATGTCTAAGAATAATATAAAAGAAAGATCTTCTAATTTACACCAAGTCACAATGTAATCTTAATATTTTGAGAGACTAAATTATGCACAGAAATTACTATAGTAAACCAAAATCAATCAACATTTTATAAATATAATCAACTACCTTTGAGTGATAAAACTTAAAATATTTCTAGTTACAATCAAAATCATATAGCAATATGCATAGAAACATAACTTTTTCAATTCCATTAAATATATCATGAAGCAAGCTTACATTCAAATCAACTCACAAAATATCTAAGCCTGTAAGTACAACAGTCATACAACCAAAGTAATGATAAAACATAACCAACAGTAATAACAACAAACAAGCCTAGAAGAATAATAAAGACAACCAAATACTAAACCAAACAAATAAAAAATCATCACTAGTAATTCGAAAGACCCTGATCTGGAGGTGGTGGTGGTGGAGCAGTGAACATAGTAAAATAACTATTTATAGTGGCAATATTGGTGTTCACTGATTCAAGCTGGTCACGAATCCAACCTCTATCTTCTGTGTAGCAGGCATCCTGCTGGTTCATTCTATTCTCAATTTGATCAAATTATTGATCAAAATGAGTTTCTAACCTATCAAAATGCTGGACCATTTCTTGATAATAATTTTGATCAGGTTCAGGTGCAGGAGTAGGTGCAGGTGCAGCTTCTTCCTCAAAATCATCTTCTCCTGAATCTTGATGAAATAGTGCTCGAAAAGAAGCATTGTTGAAGAAAATAGGCAATTCATGAGGAGGATTAGGATGAATCAAGTTGTACTTCTTTTCCAGAACATAATAAACCAAATATCCTAATGCCACAATTTTCTTTCTCTTTCTATGTGGACTTCCAATGTCAGTAAGTGTATAGAGATAATCCATGATAAGTTGAGCTTCATCGATAGGTGTTCCAGTCATAATGAGATAAGTGATAGTGGACAAAAGAGGAGTCATGTTTACTCGATCACCAGCCTTAGGAATTATAGATGTTCTCAAAACATGCTGAATGATCCTAGCATTTTGATTTAAAGTATAGACTCGAGGAAGGTGACTAACTTGTTCTATATCTCTAAGAGTTAGATTCACATCGGTCCAATCATTGTCTGCCCTTGAAGTCATAGTATGGGCTCTAACACCAACAATCCTAAGATGCAAAAAGTTTCCTAGATCCTCTTTAGTGATTTCGACACATCGTTTGAGGACATAGGAGGTAATTATGGAATGGTCCTGATTTATTTTCATGTTGGCCAAGAAAAGATAGAATGTTTCATGATTATAAGCATAAATCACGGTAAGAATGAATGACAGTTAGGTGCTATCAAAAAGAGGCATGACAGAAAAATTTAAATCACATTGCAAAAGAACTCTAGATGCAGTAATTTTGGCAACACTAAACCTCTCATATGCTTCTTCATTTTCTCTACTTAAGGAATTTTCATCCATAGCAGATCTAGAAGAGGAACCCCTAGAGAGCCTTCCACGCTTGCTACTACCACTGGCCATTTCACTATCTAAACTCAGGAAGATTTGATTTTGAAAGTGATGCAATCGAAAACATTAAATGTCTCTCTATTTAAAGAAAAATGCATATCGTACAGTACGAAATTGGTATCATAAGTATGAAATCAAACATCGTACAGACGACTGAAATTTTTATACATACGAATGGAAACTGCTAAAAATATAACAACTTTTCATAAAATGCTCTTCTTGAGGTATCCTTTTGTATAGACTTTTTGACTTCTCGATCGTACAGATGAACAGGTGTTCGTTTGGGACGATCCAAAAATTAAAGATTGTTCAGCGACGGTTAGGTTCGTCCTTATCCAAATTAGCAACATGGATCGTACAGAAGAACGAGAAGTTTGTTGTACGATCAGTAATAATAACTGACAAAACCTGGAAAATTGTCCACATTCGTACAGACAGAACTGTTCTAATCATCCAGTATGATGACATCATCGTACAGTATGAAATGACTATAAAAATATAGTTTCGTCTCCTCAACCCTATAGATTTTTATGCATGTCCTACAGAATTCATATTGTACAAAAAGATTTCGTACAGTACGAACAGAACAACAACAAAATAAAAAAATAAAATATATAACTTATATCATGCACACATTTGACATAAACAAAATATATACTGACATACAAAATAAGATTACAGAATTTTCAATTATGCATTTAGATCAATCACACCTAGCCTTGTCCTTAAAATGCTGAAAGTTTCAAAAGCTAGAGGTTTTGTGAAAATATCTGCAAGTTGATCCTTAGTAGCAATATGATGTAATTAAATTTCCCCTTTTGCTATAAGATCTCTTATAAAATGATGTCTTATATCGATATGCTTGGTTCTAGAATGTTGAATAGGATTCTTTGGAATGCATATGGCACTAGTGTTATCACAAAAAATAGAATTGTGTTAGAAGAAAATCCTAAGTCAATTAGCTATTGTATTAAGTAAAGCACTTGTGCAACACAACTTCCTAAGATAATATATTCAGCTTATATAGTTGAAAGGGCTATTGAGTTTTGTTTTCTACTAGACTAAGAAACTGAGGAGTTTCCTATAAATTGACAAGTTTCAGAAGTGCTTTTCCTATCAACCCTACAACCAGTAAAATCTGAATCTGAGTATCCAATAATTTGAAAAGAAGTACTATTCTTAGGATACCAAATTCCTAAATTTTGAGTCCCTAAAAGATATTTCATAATTCTCTTAACTACAGTTAGATGTGATTCCTTAGGATCTACTTGAAATCTAGCACACAAACAAATACTAAACATGATATTCAGTCTCCTAGCTGTCAAATAAAGTAAATATCCTATGATCCCTCTATTTTTTTTTTTTGATCAACTGATTTTCCTTTAGGATCCTTATCTAACTGCACTAAGGAACTGATGGGTGTATTTACTAGTTTAGCCTTATTCATTTCATACTTCTTAAGGATGTCGTTAACATATTTTGACTGACTTAGAAATGTTTCATCCTCACCATGTTTAATGCTAAATCCCAAAAAATAACTCAAATCTTCAATTAAGCTCATCTCAAATTCCTTACTCATTATTTTTGAAAAGTCATCACAAAGATTTCCATCAGTAGATCCAAATAAGATATCATCCACATAAATTTGAATAATGAGTATTTCATCTCCTAGTCTTTTTATAAAGAGAGTGGTATCCACACTCCCTTTTACAAATGATCGTTCAAGTAGAAAAGTGCTTAGTCTTTCATACCACGCTCTAGATGCCTGTTTAAGTCCATATAATACCTTTTTCAATTTAAAAATATGATTGGGAAACTGTGCATTTTCAAAACTTGGAGGTTGCTCAACATAAACATCCTCTTTAATCATCCAATTTAGAAAGGCACTCTTAACGTTCATTTGAAATAACTTAAATCCTTTAAAACAGGCATAGGCTAAAATCACTATAACTGCCTCAAGTTTGGCTACCAGTGCAAAAGTTTTCTCAAAATCAATTCCCTCAATCTGATTATACCTCGTAGCCACTAACCTTGCTTTGTTCCTAACAATCACTCCAGAATCGTTCATCTTATTTTTAAATACCACTTTGTTCCAACAACACTTTGATCTTTTAGTCTTTCTACCAATTCCCAAACATCATTTCTAGCAAATTGATTTAACTCATCATGCATAGCTAGAATCCAAATTCATCCGAAAGTGCTTGATTTACACTAGTGGGTTCAACCATCGAAATAAAAGCGGAGTGATTTACTTCTTTCCTCAAACCATGCATAGTCCTAACTCCTTCACTTGGGTCACCAAAAATCAACTCTTTAGGATGGCTTCTAACAAATTTCCATTCATTAGGAAGTTGGTTTTCTTCCTCATTTTCAACCCTTTCTTCAACTTTTTCATTTTCAAGTGATTGGGTTATTTCCTCGACTTCATCTTCATCCAACCTAGACCCTCCATAACTAGCAGATTCATCAAAAATAACATGAGTGGTCTTCTCAACTACTAATTTTCTTTTATTAAAAACTCTAAAGGATTTTCCAACACTTGAATAACCTAGAAAAATTTCTTATCTTATTTAGGATCAAATGTTTCTAAGAGAGTTTTTCCATTATTATGTATGAACACTTTACATCCAAAATATGTAGATGTGAGAGGTTACGAATTCTACCATTAAGAAGTTCATAGGGTATTTTATTTAATTTTGATCTAATGTACACCATATTCAACACATAGCATGCGGTACTAACTACTTCAACCCAAAAATATTTTGGAAGTGAATATTCTGCCAACATGGCTCTAGCAGTTTCAATTAATGTCCTATTCTTTTTCTCAACTACTCCATTTTATGGAGGTGTCTTAGAAGCTGAGAAGTTATGATCTATCCCATGAGATTTGTAAAAATCATCAAACAATTCATTTTCAAATTCTCTCCCATAATCACTTTGGATAGTGATAATTTTAAAACCTAGTTTTCTCTGGATCCAAGTTGTAAAATCTCTAAACTCCTCAAATGATTCACTCTTATGATTCAAAAATCTAATCCAGGTGAATCTTAAATAATCATCCATAATTATATACCCAAACCTTTTTCCTCCTAGACTTAAGGTACAAACGGGTCCAAAGAGATCCATGTGAAGAATTTTTAAGGGCTTACTAGTCCTAACTTTCTTGATTGAATTAAAGGAGGATTTCACTTATTTTCCTAATTGGCGTGCATCACATAAGTGATCTTTTGAAAAGTCTAATTTGGGTAATCCTCTAGCTAACTCTTTTTCGGTGATTTTCTTAAGATTTCTCATGCTAACATGACAAAGTCTTCTATGCCATAACCATGACTCATCAGATACAATTTTCAAACAAAAGGCAGTAGAATAATTTACAGAATTCAAATCAAGCATGTACACATTATTTACTCTATCACCATTCACACAATAATTCCATTTTGACTAATAACCCAACTAGTAGACAAAAATTTTATATGATAACCTTTATCGCACAGTTGACTTATGCTCAACAGATTATTTTTTAAGCCTTCTACTAACAAAATATTTTCAATTACAAAATTTCTTAAATTTCTAATCATACATGTACATGCCACTCTCTTGGTGGTATTGTCTCCAAGTGTAACCTTGCCTCCATTCCTAGCTTCCAGCGATATAAATTGATTTGTATCTCCAGTCATATGCTTTGAAACAACCACTGTCCAGGTACCAAATGCTCTCACGAGGACTTGTATAAGAGAATTCCTACAAAATTATTAAACATTAGACTTGGGAACCCAAACAAGTTTGGGTTCACCTCTCGATAATTTTAAAATAGATACATGTGTGATATGCTGTGTTTTATGCATCTTAGGTCTTCACACTAAATATGCTCTACGATGAATAGTACAAGTGTGAGAAATATATCCAATCATACCACAAGAAAATACTTTACTCCAGGAAAAGGATTCACCAATCTATATGCACTATAAGATCTTCTGTTAGATTTTGAATTAATTGACTTGCGGTATATTTTGTGAAAATCTTCAAGTTTAGGTGAAATCCTATTTTTCTCAAGTGCTTTTAACTTAACCTCAAGATATGCATTAGTACTTTTTAAAATTGAATTTTCAATCTTCAAGTTATGATCTCTATTATCTGATTATCTATAAAAGTTTTGAGATCATTTTCAAGTTCAGTGTGTAATGATTTTAAAAGTTTATGCTGTTTATTTAAATCATCAAATTCATCCAACAAAGTCATGTGGTTGCTATCAATTAATGCATGGTCTTTCCTAAGGATTTCATACTCTTTTTACAATTCTAAGTAATCTAAATTCATGTGGTTGCTAACAATTCATCATAACTCAAGTCACATTCCTCCTCTTGATCCGAATGATCAAGATTATCAGCCATCAAGAACAAATTTGTGACTTTCTCTTCAGGTGTTGTTTCTGAGGAATCTGAAGCTAAGTCCGCCCAAAATGCTCGTTGATGCCTCTTTTTACCCCTTCTATCCTTTAGTTTCTCCTCAACTTTCTTCTTGCTAGGATTGGATTTGAGATTGCGGCAATCAGTCTTTATGTGTCCTGGCTTCCTGTACTCATAGCAAATAACATCATTAGAAGCCTTAATATTTTTATGGAATTTACCTTTGTTCCACTACTAGCATCTCCTCTGCTACCTCTTTAAGAAACTTTTAAACTGCCTTGTCATTAACGTAATATCCTCTTCATCCTCAGGTTGGGATTGTTCACTCTCTGAGTCATCCACTTTCAGTGCAATTTTCTTTTCTTTCCTTCTATCACCTGCATTAATCTGTCTTTGAGTCACTCCTTGCTCGTAGGCAATCAGTGAACCAATCAGATTATCAATAGAATAAATATTTAAGTCTTTTAACTCTATGATACCAGTAATCTTTGCATCGTAAGAAGTAGGTAAATAATGTAATATCTTATTAACTTTTCAGAATTGGTTAGTTCCCTACCTAAAGCATGCAATGAAGTTACTATCTGTGTAAAATAAGTATACATTTCAGAGATTGATTCATTTGGTTTCATGCAAAAAAGTTCATAATCATGCAATAGAATATTCAATCTAGATTGTTTCACTTCATTGGTTCCTTCATATGTGATGTAAAGCCTATCCCAAATTTCTTTTCTAGATTTATAGGTAGAAACACGCATGTAGTCTTCTGATTTTAATGCACAAAAGAAATTATTCAAACACTTAGCATTTAATTGAGCTAATTCATATTCTTCTACGGTCCATTCAGTAAAAGGTGTTTGAACTCTGATTCCTTCTATAATTCTTGTAGGTTCAGCATAACCTTCCTGTACTAAAATCCACATACGATAATAAAGTTATTACAGAAAAGTAGACATGCGAGTTTTCCAAAAATCAAATGGGATATTGTCAAATAGTGAAGGTCTAGTGATCGAATAACCTTCTGGTGTGTTTTGGTTTCCAATATTAAGCATGATCAAATTTTAAAAAGTAATTTAAATAGTAATTTTTGAAATAGGCTCTGATACTACTTGAAAGTGAGAATAGGTTGTTAAACCTATTGAATATGTCCCTAGGCTAACCAAGAGGGGGGGGGGGGTGAATTGGTACTTTTAAACTCTCAAAAATTTAAAAACCTTTTTATACATTACTTCAGTATATCATACAGTACAATCCAATTCGTACAGTATGATCAGATGTGAAAATTCACTACTTTTCAACCACAGAAAAATAAAGTGCAATGCAGTAAGAAAATGCAAAAAAATAAAAATAAACAAGAACAGAGAACACCAGATTTTATAGTGGTTCAGTCAAAGCATGACATACATCCACTCCGTAGAGACTCATTCTCTAAGTATTGCACTAAATCAAAGTGATTCTCCTTTTGCCCCTACAGCAAGGTGGAGAAGCCCTTGCAAAACTCTCTTCCACCAAATCCTGGTGCGGCAAAGAACCATCATCCTTTTTTACCCTCTTGGTGAAGGCAGAGAACCCACTCGTCCTTTCACACCCTCTAGGTGTCGGCAGAGAACCAAGCATCCTTTTTTACCCTCCTAGTGATGGCAGAGAACCGGACCTTCTTCAAAGATCTTCTCACAAGAGTCTTCAAAGAGATAGGGAAGAGATTTGTAGTCCAATTAATGAGATCCTCACACTTAGATAATCTTGTGAATCCCCTCATAATTTTCTCTTCAAAGATCTCACCATAAACACTCCCAAACACTCTCCCTATTCACTCTCCCTTCCACTCTCATGAAGAAATTCTTAGAAGATTAATTAAATAGTTAGTTTTTAGGACCCTTACATTCAAAGGACAAGAAAAACCATCCAAAAACTAAAAATTTTAAGTTTTACGAAGTAGGATCGTCCCGTACGATCGATAACTATACTATATGAATAGTTCAAAATATGAATGATTCGTCCCGTACGATATCCCATACGAACTATGCAAGTCCTGTTTCATACTCTGGAAAATGAAATACGAACCCAAGTCGTACTGTATGAACAGTTCAAAAAATGAAAAGTTCATCCCGTACGATACCTCATACAAACTTTTGAAGCCCTGTTTCGTACTCTAGATAATGATATACGAAATAGAGTTGTACTGTATGAACAATTCAAAATATGAACAGTTCATCTCGTGCGATGCCTAGTATGAACCATGGAGGCCCCATTTTGTACTCTGGAAAATGATGTACGAACCTAAATCATACTGTACGAACAGTTTAGAAATGAACAGTTCATCCCGTACGATGCCTCGTACGAACCATGAATTCCCTATTTCGTACTTTGGAAAATGATGTATGAATATATATCGTACTGTATGATTAGTTTAAAAAATTAATTTTTCTCTAGCTCCCCAGTATGTGTGTGCACAGTTATCCAACTTACAATCACATTCTCTTAGAGTCAAGAAAGATAAAAAATTATAGACTTCACTTACAACAAACTCTAACAACATAACTTGAAGTCTTCATCATTTTGAAGTGTGAATTTCCTGAAAGATATGTTAGTACACACAAAGTAGAATTTTCTAGTATATGTTAGGAGAAATAATAATCAAATAATAAGCTTTTGTAATCATCAAAAACTGACATAAAAAATTCACTTGAATAAATAAATTTGCACAATTCTCAACAGACTTTATATAAAAATGAGGCCAGCATCTGATAAAATAACGGCCTCCCGATAACCTAATTAGAATAAGTAATTATTTTAGATTTCTCATATCAATTGTTCTAAATGATGGTGAAAATGATGGGGATATTATTAGTAGAATTCATGTTGAATGGTTGAAGTGGAGGAATGCATTGTGCCTTTTGTGTGATAGAAAATTATCCCTCAAACTTAAAGAAAAATTTTATAAGATGGTGGTGAGATATGCAATGCTTTATAGAGCATAATGTTGGCCATTAAAAGAGAAGCATAAAGTTAAGTGTTAAAGAGATGAGAATGCTCAGATAAAATGGTGGCCTCTCAATGACCTAATTAGAATGAGTGAATGTTTTAGATTTCTCAAGTCAATTATTCTAAGCGATGGTGAAAATGATGGGGATATTATTAGTAAAATTCAAGTTGGATGGTTAAAGTGGAGGAATCCATCGTGCTTATTCTGTGATAAAAAAGTACCACTCAAACTTAAAGAAAAATTGGCGTTAAAAAGTAAAGGTATTAGATTTCACTTATATTAAGAAAGGGGTAGATGTATTATATTTGACTTATATCGATAAATCTATCAGAATATCTCTGGCGTAACCTACGTTTTCATTTAGGTACCCCCTTGAAGACCTATACACGCCTTTTTTGGCATGATAGGATTGAAGGCCACGACCACGGTGTCACCCGACATAGATCGTACACATCTTTTTTAACGTGAAGGGCTTGCTAAGACTCTTTATATTTTTCTTAAATGGGGGAGACACCAGGAGGCTGCTAGATTTTTCATTGATAGGGTATTTGTGTGAAATAACACCATTCAATTTACAAATAAAATTGAAATCAATCAATTTTCCTTCAACAAAGTTTATAATAATATCTAATATCTTCATATTATATGTAGGTTATATTATGGATATTAAAAATCAAACAAGTTGGATGTATAACTGATTGATGCAAGGATGAAAGATATTAACAAATGAGTTCATTAATATGGTGAATATTTTCATTCAGACAGCTTGTCAACTGCCCAGCTTCATTCCAGATGAAAGTTTCAATTCCTATATTCTAAACATAAAAATCAAGTGCACCTAAGACTAGATGATGTAATTGTTGATCTATACTATAGAGGATTCATGCCAGAATATTAGTATTGAATTTCTCATGGTGAGTATGAGCCACATTTTGATTCTCGATGTGGCTCATCGATAAGTAATAATATAGCTAAGAATGAAAATATCCGATCAGATCTTGAGGACTTAGTTTATGATGAAATTGGAGCACAATTTGAAAGAATTTTGAGAAGAGTGGGTTTATTCGTATGCGAGATATGTCTATAGACATTAAAAAGTTAAATGAGAGACCACTCTGGATTGTTGAGAGTGTATAGGTTGAACTAAACGGTGCTTGGGGTAGCCTAGATTATACAAGGAGGAGGGACCAGAATAGTCAGAACAAAGCTTCTGATATTAGGGGCATGGGTAGTTCTGTTCATATTGGGGGCTTAGTTCCACATACTGAGTGCAAGCGACATTTGTTGAGATATTTTAAAAGATTTTAATTGTTTATATATATATGAATACTAATGTAAGTTTATTACACAAAGAGGTGCTGGGAAGAGAACTAACCACTGTTGAATTGCATAGTCATACCCACAGGCGATAGGAGGACCAACAATGGATTTATGAACAAGCAAAGAGAGCCTACGTAAGTATATAAGTTTAATATTTTTGATGTAATGTGTGAATTGCTTGATTTTTTATTAACTTTATAGGATGAGTATACATGAATTTGAGAGAGCCAGATAGGAGCAGGTGAGGATTCTTCTGGTGGATCAGTAAATTATTTTGACTATCGTACTTGGCCATAAGTGGTAGGAGGAATGCAGCATGGCAGGGTTTATGGTTTAGGCTCGCAAGCCTACGCATACGGGGGTAGACATCTGGTGGCTCCAGCTTCTCAGCAAGTACCCAGGAGTCATTATATAACACATAGGTTTCCAGTAGATTTATGTAGTTTTAAACGAACAAATTTTAAATTTCATTTTAAACTGTTTGGTGAATGGTCAATTAATTTGGAATGTAGGTTTATGTTTAATATTTGGTGATAATTTTAATTAGATGTTTATGTTCAAAAAAATATAATTTTGAAATATTTCCATGCAGGTTGTGTTGTAAAAACCATTTCCCTAATAGAGAAGGCTATTTTCTTAAATTTTTATTACAGGTTTCCGAGAAATTTCTGCTGGAAATAGTTATACGATGAAATTATATAGATGCTCCAGCAAAAATATACCATTGGTATTTTCGGTGGATTATCCACCAGATGTTTTCGACTATAACTGTGTGGTAAAATCATTCGATAGATAATCAGCCGAAATATCAGCAGTACATTTTCGCCTGAAATTTCAAAGGATAAAATACTGGAACTCATACCAGGAGAACGACATTTCTATTTCAATTTTTTCATTGACGTTTTGCCGATAAGTCCACTGAAAATATTTCCAGCAAAAAATTTATACCAGGTTAAACATTCCGACGTACAATTTACCGTCGGACAAATTTTCACCAGAAATTTGTCGGAAATGAAATTTTACCAATGAATTTTGTCCACCGATAACTTATAATTTTTCCTATAGTGGCTATTGCTAGTATAGTTCTGTAATAATAATATGTGTATAAAAGACAAGTTGACCCGTTAGTTGGAGATTGATTAATATGTACAGGATGGTGGGCTGACAGACTTTTCTTTAAATACTATAGTTAAGTGTTATCCTTAACTAATTTACATGATACAATGATACAATAATTATGTGTTATAAGGAGTTATTACTATACTGATAGACAAAAAAGTGATGACTTTGTTTATTAGGCCAACGGTTACCAACTACCGATTACTAAAAAATACCGTGATAGACAAAGCTTCTTACTTGTTTAGTGTGATTATTAAAATGCATGTTACGAATTCATTGTTATTGTATGACTATACTAATACTATATTAATTTACTATCATTATATAGATTTATTATTATTGTGTTATTTTACTGCTCGACCACTAAATTTATTGGTACCGATACAGAAACCGATTATATTACTGAACTGTTAATGATATTATTACTAATTCATTATTACTATTACTATCATTGATTCACTATATTAATACTGAGTATGTGACATATTGAGCAGGTGATATACTGAGCATAAGATTAATATACTGATCTCATACTGATATAGAAAAACTAGATAGTATATATACATCATTATAAGATTTTGCTATATTGATATGATTTTGACTATCTTTACCGATGCTTTGGTTTAATCACTTAATTAATTATAATCAGTGTTAAAAATGAAATATTAAATTTATAATATTCAATAATTTCTATATGAAAAATCATCCAATAAAAGTCTAGGCTTCAGGGTTCTAGGTTTAGGATTTAGGATTTAGGGATTAGGGTTGAGGGTTAAGAGATTAGGGTTAAGGGTGAAGGGTTTAGGTTTTAGGGTTGAGGGTTTAAGGTTTAGGGTTTAGGGCTTAGGGATTATGGTTTGAGGTTTAGGTTTTGTGTTTAGGGTTTATGGTTTATGGCTTAGGATTTAGAGTTTATGATTTAGGGTTTTGGGTTTGGGGTTTCGGGTTTAGGGTTTAGGGTATAGGGTGTGGGGTGTAGGGTGTACGGTGTAGGGTGAAGGGTTCACAGTTCAAGGTTTAGGGTTTAAGGTTTAGGGTTCAAGGTTTAGGGTTCAGGGTTTAGGGTTTAGGGTTCAGGGTTCAGGATTTAGGGTTTAGGGTTTTGGATTTTTGGGTTTATGGGTTTAGGGTTTAGGGTTGAGGGTTTAGGGTTAAGTGTTGAGGTTTAGGGTTTAGGGTTTTAGGGTTTAGGGTTTAGGGATTGGGGTTTAGGTTGTAAGTTTTTTTTTAAAATTAAAACTCATTGTAGGGGCCCACGCATTCAAATAAAACAGGGATTATAAAAGTCCTTAAAAGGAACTAAATGCTCTCTAAATGCTCAGAAGAGGTATAACAAAAAGAAAATAAAACCTAACGAGCATGAAGTTCTAAACTAAGTTACAATCAATCCAAAAACAAAATTAATATAAAACTAAAAAACCCCAAACACTCTAAAAGACCAACTCAGAGAACAAAAAATCTTCATAAACTTTGAGAACCAAAACATCCTCCCATCTAACATTTGATAACAACAACTGAAAACCTATAATCCAACATAAGCCAAGGGCTGATCCAAAAAGCTCCAATCAGCACCATACTTGCAATAAAACATTAGAAACCCAAGCACAAAGAAATGGAATGCAAAAAATAAACAAGACAAACTAATACCAAAAAATAAAATTATAAAATTGAACATAAAACAAAACAATTAAATGAAATAAAAAAACTAAAATACCAAATGATAGTTTGAGTGAAAATCTCATTAAAGTGTAGTATCTAAAAATCTTTTATGAAATATAGAAAATATCCAAATCTCTTAAACAACCAAACCTAAACTAACTACCCATAAAACCCAATAAAAGTCGCCAACCAACCATCCAAACATCAAATTCTGCTCAGCAAACCACCCACAAAAACCAACTGAACAACCTCTACAATCAACCCAACAAAAACCTTTCACCAGCAAACTAGAACAGGTCCCAAAAGAACCAACAAATAGGCCCAACAACACACAACAGCCCAACCCACAATAATAAGAGATATGGAAAATATAGACATTCCATAAAGAGATTTGAATAAAATCATCACAGCCACATTCATACCTAAATAAACCCAACAAAACAAATCCAACCAAACTAAAAGAAAATTAAATTTTAACCATAAATAACTATGCCAACAATCAACTAATAAGAACCAATGAAAAGCCAACCAGAATTGAACATAAACGGTAGAGTAGCAATCACCCATATTAATAAAACTAAAACCCAAAATGCTAAAAATGATAAAAAAAGCAATGCAGTAAAACCCCAAAACTATGTACGAAAATAAGGCAAACCTAATTTATCAAGTTTTGTCAAACCTCTCAGTAAAAAAGGAATATCCTCATTGTTAAATAATGTAAAATGGTTTAAACTGGTACCAAAGTTTGCTAAGAAATCAGCTCATGAATTTCCTTCTCTCCAAATATGAGATATGCTATAATCCACTTGAGAAACCATTCTTTTGATATATTTTAAAATGTAAAAACTATCATAATTACCCATGCTATTGGAAGAAATAAAATTGATAACTAAAATTGCATTAATCTCTATCCAAATTCTCAAATATCCACGAGATAAACAAATTTGAAGAGCTTTATAAATTGCCATTAACTAAGCATATATAGCAGGACATTTATTAAGAGGAGAAGCAAATACAACCATCAAATTACCTTTGTCATTTCTCATAAGCCCACCACAACCATATTTACCATTTGAAAATGAACCATCCGTATTAACTTTTATGAAATGAATGCTAGGCTCTCTCCAAATAACAAACTTAAAACAAACATCAAATAAATTCTAAAAAAGATTTTCATTTAATTTATTAACAACAAACTTAAAACCACGAAATTGCTTTTGATGAATCAAGTTAACTTTATGCAAGCTGTTAATTTTTTCTTTAGTTCTTGCAATAATACAATTATGATTTATAGGAATATTCCTATGTTTGGCATCATTCCTATCCATCCACAAAAACCAAATAAGAGAAATAGCCGTAATGATTTTAATATTACCCACAATAGTGTTATGAAAAATAACAGTAAGCAAGTGATTCAAAGATAAATGCCCACTATAATAATTGGTATTAAAAAATTATCAAACCAAAGCCAAATCCTTGCAGCTATAGGACCATTAATAAAGACATGGTTAATATCATCTATATGATAACAACAATAACATTTAGAAGGAAGATTAAGTCCTTTCTTCCAAAGATTAACATCAACGGGAATGTATTTCTGCATAATCCTCCAAACCAAAATAGAATAAGAACTAGGAATGTTATTGCTCCAGATTTTATTAAAAACCATAGTCACGTCTTTCTTTTTTCTAATGAAATCCCAAGCAAGCTTAAATATAAAAGTGCCATTATAAGATAGTTTAAACAAAATTTGATCTTTGTTATGTTTATCCAAATATAGATTTTTAATCTTAATACCAATATCAATAGGAACCACATCTAAAACGCCATTCATATCACAACTATTATTATGAAAAAAAATTATTAACTTTAACAGCTGAGGTAATAACTGTGGATAATAAAGAATCAATAGAACCTTCAAATAGCTAATTATCTTGCCAAAAGAAAATTTTTTTAGAGTTTAAACCCCAAGTAATAAGAGGCTCCATAATATGTCTAATTGAACAAAGCCTTTTCAAAATCAAAGAATCAGCATGCTTATATATACAACATAACGGATGCTTCCCTTTACAGTATTTAAAATTCATAAAAGTAGCACAAAGGCTTAGATTTTTTCTAAAATTCCACCTCATTTTAAGAGATGAAATAATAATGGAATCATATATAGATTTACAACCAAGCCCTCCTTCATTAAGAGGACCACACAATTTATTCCAAGATGTCCAATGCATTCTATTAACGTTAGATCTAGAACACCAAAAAAAATTATTAAGAATCCTCTCCATTCTTAAAACAGTGGCCGAATTTGGTTTAATCACTTGAAACAAATGAAATGCCATAGAGTTGAGAATGCTTTTTAAAATAGTCAGCCTATCACTATAAGATAAGAAGTGAAATTCCCAAGATGAGATTTTATTACACATTTTTTGGATAATTTCATCGATAAGGTGAGATTTCTTTAATCCTTTATAAATCGGAGCTCCTAAATATTTGAAAGGTAAACTTTGTTGAGGGATGTTAGTGATTGAAATAATTCTATTAATCTTAGCAATAGAAAATTGCTTAGAAGTAAAGAACGAACTTTTAGAATCATTTATAAATAAGCCACTTTTCGAATGGAAATTATCAAGAAATCTTTTCAATTTTTTAATATGATTAATGATCCCATTACAAAAGATTATAAAATCATCTGCAAAACATAAATGTGAAATAGGAAATCCACCTTTAGTTATAAAATACATACTAGGATAATTCTCAAAAAGGTTATTTATGTATCTAGAAAAATATTTCATAGCTATAATAAAAAGAGAAGGGGATAATAGGTCTCCTTGCCTAAGATCATGATTAGAATGTAAAAAGCCAATAGAACCACCATTCATCAATATAGAAAACCAAATGTTTTCCACAGTATTTTTAATAATCCTAATAAGTTGCTTAGAAAAATCAAATAGTTCTAAAACTGTATAAAGAAACTTCCATGAGATATTATCATACATTTTAGAAATATCAATTTTAAAGAACATGTTACCTCCTTTATTTTTGAGATCTAAATCATGCACAATTTCTTGAGCAAGCGATACATTATATGAAATAAGTCTTCCCTTAACAAAACCGGTTTGATTAAGAGAAATAAAATGAGGTAACAATGATCCCAATGTTAAAGATATAATTTTGGAAGTCAATTTATTGAAAAAACTACATAAACTAATCGGTCTAAAATCATTCCAAATCTTAGGATTATCCTTTTTAGGAATTAAAACTATAGCAGAAGAAGTAAAGTATTTTGGCATAGGATTACCATTAAAAAAAATCCACAACACATCCATAATTTTATTCTTAATAATTTGCCAAAATTTTTGAAAGAAAAGAGGAGTATAGCCATCTGGACCAGCCATAGAGTCAGGATTCATAGATATAACAGCATAAAATATTTCTTTTACAGTAGGTATAGCAGTTAAAGCAATGTTGTCTTCCACAAAAATAAAATTTTCAATAAATTGAGGATTAGATAACTGTTGAACATCAAAATTATTGCAAAAGATTTTAGAAAAATGCTGAATAACCAAATCCTGCAATAAAGCATTCGAAATCCAAACACCATTTTCATCTTTGATTTTACTTATATAATTTATAGATTTCTTCTTGTTAATCAAAGCATGAAAGTATTTTGTATTTCTATCCCTATCAGAGATATGTTTAGAAGAAGCTTTTCACTTCCAATATGTTTCTTCCATATCTTGATACTTAATAAGCTTATCCTTAGCAATGTTTAATTCATTCAATAATGAAGAATCAGAAGAATCATAAATAATAAGATTCTCTAAATGACACACTTCTTTTTCCATTTCTCTAATGTTAGCAAAAATATTTTTGAAATGATTCTTATTCCACCAATTAAGATACTATTTCAAATGTTTCAAGTTAAACCAAAATCTAATAATCCCTTTAACAAAATTATCCATAGCCAAACAATCTTTCCAATTAGACTCTACCCCCTTTAAAAAATCAATATGTTGAATCCACATGTTTTAAAATCTAAAACTAGGAATACCATTAATGCTACTATGCTCTTTTTTAATAGAAATTAATAAAGGGCAGTGATCAGATAAGCTTATACTAAGATGTTCTACAGAAGTAGTAGGCCATTTATCAATCCATAAATGATTGAATAAGATTCTATCCAATCTTTGCTACAACCTATTATTATTCCAAGTATAATTAAGCCAATGTCAGTGGGATTACAATCCATTATCATGTTAGCAAAATCTTCCATAGATTGGATGTTAGGAGAAGCCCCCCCTTTTATTTCATAAGCATGCAAAATTGTGTTAAAATCCCCTCCTACAAACCAAGGTCATTTATAGTAGAAGAAAAAGCATTTAATTGAGACCAAAGAATCATTCTTTTCATTTGATTGCAAGAAGCATAAACAAGAGAACCTTTAACCAAAACATTAAAATAAGACACATAAATATTAACAACTTGAGGATAATCCTCAATAACATCTAAAGTAACATTCCTAGACCAAAATAGCCAAATTTTATTTGAAAATTTAAAAAAGAAATGATCAAACCCCAATAATCTGGCAACATGATTTATTTTAACATTATTAATCATTGGTTCAATAATAACTAAGAACTAAATGCAATGAATACAACATAGATTTCTAATTCTATTTTTAATTGAAAGAGATCCAATCCCTCTCACATTCCACAATAAAAAGTTAATCATTATTTATTAAAAGACTTGGATTTAGCTATAGACTTTGGATTTCTGAAATCCTTAACCCTTTTAATCTTCCTTTACCAACCAAAAATTACATTTCACTAACAGTTCTTGAATCAAATTCACCTTCTTCTAAATCTTTATTATCCCCCATATTTTCAAATGAGTTTCCCTCCTTAACCGAAAAAGAAGATTTATTTAAGGCATAGGAATTATTCTCATTTACCATTTCCTTATCAGGATTTTGTAACACATGAACAAGAGATAATTCATTTTTAGGAGACGAAGTTGTAGAAATAGGTTTTTCAAGCACATTAGAAATCAAAGAAGATTCAACATCAATCCCATTCTATAATGCAAAATTTTCATCATAAATCACTACATCCAAATTATTCTTCTTTATAGAAGAACTTAAATCATCCAAATTATTGTTAGATTCACTAATCTTTTTAGGATCCTTAAGTTCTTTCAATTATTCTTTCACCTTCTTTAAATAATCATTTAAAGAATTGTCACATATCTGTTCTTTAATAGGAGAATTTGGAGAATTAGGAGAACTAGTAGAAATAGGAGAAGTAATAAGACTGTGATGATTCTAAGATTTTTCTTTCAAATGAGAATTTAAAATAAACCAGTTCTTCATATCATAACCAGGCAGCTTGTAATGTGGGCAAAAAATAGGGAATTTAACAAATTCCACTTTCTGAGAATAACCATAAGAATCAGAACCCAACCAAATTTTATTAAGGTACTCCTTCCTAATATCAATTTCAACTAATATTCTCGCAACCGAAGGCCTAGTTTTATTAGCTTTAGCTTGATCTACTTGTAAAGGTCTCCCAAATAAAGGCCCAATTGCTTGCAACATTTGAATATTATAAAAAATACATTCTTAAATTGGGCAAAGATAATCAAACAAGACAAATCAGTGATTTTGCATGTATGTCAAAATTAGTGGACCATTTAAGAATTCTCATTTGATAATTCCTTACATAATAAGATCTTCTTAAAAACACTCTACTATAATCCAATTCATTAGCAAGATTAATAAAGACATGTCTAGCATCAAGAAGGTTGACAGTAACCATTCCCGTGAGATGCAAACTATTAAAAAATTTTCTTATCTCCTCCATATAGGGTCTATGAAACAAGAATTTACCAACTAAAGGAAATTTATACAGCTCAGTAAGTTTCATTAAATCATCATCCGATACCAGCAAAGCATGCATAACATTTACATAAGAAGAAGAAATAGAAACAGCCAAATTCTCATTGCTAGTAGATCCCGACAAAGCTTCTTTGAAAGATTTAGGAAAAGAAACCTTCTTAGGCATAATCGATAAAAGATATGAATCCAACTTACCATCCGATTTAAATCCTTAAAATATGATTTAATTCCTTCCATAATTTCAATCAAGTGCTTGAAACAAGAAAAATAATCTTTCTCCATAATTATATCTCTCTTTGCCAAGATCCGAGCCGGATCTTCATAATCACAAACTTTCATCGAAACCCCAAAAGGGTTCGATGGCATAACAAAAATAAACCCAAAATAAGAATTCAGAAAGTAAGAATGAGACAAAAAATGAAAACCAAACAATTTCTCTACAAAACTCCACTCAATTCGACAAGGAAGATGAAAATCACTCTAACTCCCTAAAAAAACTCGAAGAACACTCTAGCCTCCAGTTTTATGGGGTTTAGGGTTCAGGGTCTAGCGTCTAGGGTTTAGGGTCTCGGGTTTAGGGTTTAGGGTTTAGGGTCTAGGGTATAGGGTTTACGGTTTAGGGTTTAGGGTTTAGGGTTTAGGGTTTAAGGGTTTAGGGTTTAGGGTTTAGGGTTCAGGGTTCAGGGTTCAGGGTTCAGGGTTTAGGGTTTAGGGTTCAGGGTTCAGGGTTCAGGGTTCAGGGTCTAACGTCTAGGGTTTAGGGTCTGGGGTTTAGGGTTTAGGGTTTAGGGTCTAGGGTATAGGGTTTACGGTTTAGGGTTTAGGGTTTAGGGTTTAAGGGTTTAGGGTTTAGGGTTTAGGGTTTAGGGTTTAGGGTTTAGGGTTTAGGGTTCAGGGTTCAGGGTTCAGGGTTCAGGGTTTAGGGTTTAGGGTTCAGGGTTCAGGCTTCAGGGTTCAGGGTTTAGGGTTCAGGGTTCATGATTCAGGGTTGAGGGTTTGCGAGATAGGGTTTGTAACACCAAACCATTCCCCCTGGTATCAGAGCAAAATGCCCTCCTGGCCTGTGCTCTTCTTTTCTTCGAAAAGTGATACCATGCCAAAAAGTTTGGTGTTTCAGGCCCTGTCTGGCAAGGTTACTCTCTAAACTGTGCAACCTTAAAATACTGTTCATTACCCCAAAGGGTGATTTTTGATATTTTACTGTTCACTACAGTTCGTTATTCCTCTTTATCCGTTAGTTGTACTTTTTATAATTTTTTATTTTTGTTCTTATCTCTTAGTGTACTTATTATTATTATTTTATTTGAGTCATTATCACTTCACTGTAGCTTGAGCTCATCACGTCACTATAGCTCAAGTCTATCATTATACTGTTCAAATAAAATATTTTCTAATATTATTCCCCCTGGTGTTGTAGGTTTATTCCCACTATTTTTTATTTTGCTTTTTATGAGTTTTGCTGAAAAACGCTTTGATTATCTGGACTTAACCAATTCAGAAAAATCAAAGTGCATTGTTTCTTTGGAAAAAGCAAAACACAATTGCTATTTCTCCAAAGAAGGTTTTTCTCATCAGTTACATAGTAAGGAAGCTCATTTGAACTCACTTACTGATTTATTATTAAAGTTATCTAAAAATTTAGAGTTTAATCATCAGAAGTTTTTGAACTCTTCTACCCTCTTCACTGAGAAGTTGAAGGAGAAGAATCTATTGATTAAAAATCTGAGTGATCAGATCGCTTATCTCAAAGCTTCACAAGAAGATCTGTATAGTAAGTTCCAGCTTGTCAAGCTGAATGATATACCTTCAAAAATAGATATTAGATTATCTTCTTTAATTGAGAATAATAAGCCTAAGGAGATTGAGCTTCAATCTCGTGAACTATTATTGCAATTAAAGAAAGATATTAAATATAATAAATCTCAGGTTGATCAAGAAATTGCTCAGCTGAAGGATTTATTACAGAATATTAAGCAGCTTTAGGAAAGCTAATGAATGAACTGAAATTTAAGGGTGCAGAATATCTTGCTGTAGTCACTGACTCTTCAGCTTATTCAAAATAAAAATGTTTTGAAGGCTATATTGAGTCAGAATCTCCATAAAAAACTGATAGAATTACTACTCAGCAAAATAATACTATTTTAGCTTTACTTAGTAGTTTGTATTATCATTTGATTGTGATTGAAAAATCTATTGAAAAACTTTCTAATATGCCTCCTGCATCTAATATAGAGACAAAGCTTACCAATATCACGAAAAATATCAAAGCTCTTTCCCTAGGTAAGACTGAGGAAATTAGAATGACCAAAAAGACCTTTCGATTTCTAAAATATGACTGAGCGTAGAACAATTCCATTCTCTGGACCATCACAGACTATCATGGGCAGACACTCTATGTCTAGAAAATTAAAAAAATTTGTCAACCACATGGTTAGACAGAATATTTGATAGACCTGGTACCTCTAGAGATGATTATAGATTAGAAGAATTAGTCAATATTGATAGAGATCTTTCTACTTTTTCCAATGATCATTTGAATAGATTGAATCCTACAACATTATCTCACAAGGTTATTTCAATAATAGTATAGGACTTTTTAGACATGATAGAGAAGTTCCACTTCATTATCTTGACAATTCTGAGGTTAGACTAAACCTGATTACTCCTGAAGCCTTAAAAGAAATAAAGAAAAAGCACAAGCATCGATACATCCATATCAGTGAGGCTATAAGAATGAAGATGAAAAGTTAGAGGCCTGGTAAGAAAAAGAACTGGAGGAAAAGTTTTAATCTATCTTTTCGATTCTTGGTTTAGTACCCCAAATGAATCTATGATTGGAGTCATAGAAGTTGACACGAACAACAACATTGGAATCACCTATATTATTCCCGATATCACCATGACTGTTGAAGACTTTGAAAAACATGTTAAAGTCCTGGTGCAGAGTAAAGGCTATGAAAATTTCCAAGGTAACAATATATGCTTATATATAGTTGTTCTTGGCAAAACTATGAGTAGCATCCAAACTAGGTTCAAGATTAAGCTAAAGAATGTTATAGACTCTTTAACCTCCAAAGGAATTAAGTTTATCATGCCAAAAGAGGTTGACTCTGAAACACTTGTGGGATTAGAATGGAATATTTCTCCTCTTCGAGAAGAAAATTCTACTATAACCCCTACTGAATATTCAACCTTTCTTAATAATGATAGGAGTCTGTCCATTAGGTTTAGAAATTATAAAGCTTCAGATCAAAATGATATTGTTGAAGAATCCGATTTAGATTTGATGATGATTGAGGATGATGAGGATGGTGAAGGTGAAGATGATGGTAGAGGCTATAAGAATAAAAGCGTTTATATCTCCTATCTACATGGTGTATATACTAACTGGAGAAATGTGAAAGCTCTACAAGATTACTACTAAAAGATCGATAAGATTAGAAAAATTGACATATTCTATATTGATTCAAAAGATAATATAAGAATCTTGTATGGACCAGAAGATTCAGATTCTGAAGATGAAGTGCTGATCGATAAATCAAAGATTAAATTAGAATATAGGAAGGATCAAAAAGTTCAAAAGTTGAAAGATACAAATGATCACCATGTCCAAAATTTGGAAGATAAAAAGAAATCAAGGATAATAATAATATTCTAAATAATGATTCTAAAATTTTTTAGAAAATACCAAAAATATTTCTAAATGCTCTATTGAAAATCATTCTGAAAATGCTGTGGATCTGATTGAAAATATCTTAACTGAAGAAAGGTAATGACAAGATTAAATATTCTTTTTGCCCATGGTACCCTGCTATTGATCGACATTACACTTGTAACTTATGCCTGATTCAAGCCTGTTTTAAATGCGTTAATGATGAATATTGTGTTCCCATTCCTAAAGTGATTTCTACAGAACGAAGAACACATTCTCTTCTTGAATCCAGGATGAGAATACTTGAACATGGAGTTACAAATCTTGAAGTTAAGATGGAGACACTGGTAATATCTCCACCAACTGATCAAAAAGGTAAAGGAATTGTTATTAATGATGAAATTACCCTTGTTGATTTTCAAGTGCTATCTGATTACAAGGATGCCTTTCTGAACGAACCAGATATTGAGCAAATCCCTATAATTTGTAACCCTGATGATGTTACGAATATTCAAATTCTTACTAAAATAATATCCATGGTTTGGAAGTTACTTTACCTACTTTTATTGATACTGGTGCAACATCCAATACAATTGATGCTGCTTTAGTGTCTGTCAAATTTGTTCTTACTAGTCCTGTTCCAAAATATAGTGCACAATTCAATTGTACTAGACTTGAGATGAACAAGTACCGTCAAAATATTCACCTCAAATTTCAAACTCATTGCCAAGTTTGGTCTAAGGCTTTTCATGTTTCTAAATTAAGGGTTAGACCTCTTAACCATTTCCATGTTAGAATGATTCTTGGTCTTGATTTCCTGCTGAAATCTAATGGTGGTTTATTCCTGACGAATGACTACATCACGATCTTTAGAATTTCATCAATTTCCCCTGTTATATCAGAGCAAGCTGAGGAGTGTGGGGACACCTCTTAGTACCAAAAATTTTACCCCCGCTACCGAAATTGTCGAAGCCTCCTGATAAGTCCTCTGACTTACAATCTGAACCGCATGAACCATACGCTAAACCTCCTAAACCTCCTGATAGTAACCCTAGACACATCATGAAATACCAAGTTGCTAGGAAAAGACCTGACCCTAAGCCTCCTGATCCAAATTGCCCTTGTAGCACCCTGTACTTTACAAGGTTAAGAAACAAGTAGAATTTGCTGAGGATAAGGACCTGATTGATTACAACTCTAGTGAATTTGGATATGATCTAGTTACTCCCAATCAAGTCAAGAAAATCATTACCTATCATGATATAGAACAATTTATTTCTAGACTTGAAAAGTTAGAAGTCATAGGAGAAGATCCTATAAAATACTGGGACAAAGACAAGCTCTTTTGTGAACTGAAGATCATCAATCAAGATTTAAACATTCGAGGAAGTGAGATTAATTTAGATAATTAGGAATTACAAGATTGTAAACTTCACATTAAACATCTTCTGAAACTATGTGTCATTAGAAGATCAGAATCTAGACATAGGAGTCCTGCTATGATAGTCATGAAAGAAAGTGACTAGACATAGGAGTCCTGCTATGATAGTCATGAAAGAAAGTGAACATAAGAGAGGACAGTCTAGAATGGTTTTCAATTATAAAAGGTTGAATGATAATACTGAATTTGATGGCTATAAAATCCCATCAAAAGACCAACTGGTAAACAAGATCCAGAATGCTAGATGGTTTAGCAAGTTTGATCTTAAGTTTGGATTTTGGCAAGTTAGAATGCATCCAAACTCTATAGAATGGACTACTTTCTTTTATCTTGAAGGTCATTTTGAATGATTGGTTATGCCTTTTGGATTGAAAAATGCACCTTAGATATTTCAAAGAAAAATGGATAACATATTTGGTGTACTTTTTGATTTCACTTGTGTTTATATTGATGATGTTCTTGTATTTTCTCATACTAAAGATGATCACTTTGTTCATTTACATTCTATCTTAAACAAGTTTGAATTTCATGATTTGATTATTTCCAAGAAGAAAATGGCTTTGTGTGTCCTACATATTGAATTCTTGGGCTCCAAAATTGGCAAATGTAAGATCAAATTACAGCCCCATATCTGAAAGAAGATATTTGAAATACCTGATAAGCTAGAAGATATTAAACTATTAAGAACATTTTTGGGACTTTTGAATTATGCTAGACCATTTGTCAAAGATTTATCAAAATGTACCAAGCCATAGTACAATAAAATCTCTTTGAAAGGCACTAGAACTTTCAATAGAGAGGATGTACTGCTAGTACAGAAAATTAAAGATTTGGTTTTTAAACTACCTGAACTAACTCTTCCTCTTGATTCAGATTATTTGATCATAAAATATGATGATTGTGAACAAGGTTGGGGAGGAACACTTATCAAAAAACTAAATAAATTTTCTGAGAAAAGTGAAGATAAGATATGCCGATAGGCTTATGGAATTTACATAGAGAAGGGATACTTAACTTCTCTTGATTATGAAATTCTTGATATCATTTATAATCTTGAAGCATTTTATCTTTTCATCTATGATAAAAAAAAATTCTCATTAGAACTGATTGTGAAGCCATTGTTAGATTTGCTAAATAGAACAAGGAAGTTAAAAACACCTTAAGCTCAAGAAAGTGGATGAAATTCTTTGACCATGTCATTAACAAAGGCTTATACATAAAATGGGACATATTAAAGGAAAAGATAATTTTTATCCAGATCAGTTATCTAGACAATTAAATCTTGGAAAAGTATTTAATTTTATTTTACTTGCTGATTACTCTGACGATGAATTTGATCTTATGAATTTTTCTGACAGGATGGAGAGTAATGACAAGATCATGAACTTTGGAGGATTCAAACTAAGAAAGTATGATGAACATGAAGCCTATGAATTAGAGCAAAGATAATATATGGATGAAACACAGCTCTGTCTCATTGATAACATTTGGAATATACATAACACCTCTTTTAATAAAGGATAAAAGAAATTGAACATAGGATCTTTAACAGAATATTTCAAGAAATTAAGAAAAAAGGCCAAGAGACAAAGACTTCCTATGCTATGTAGTATTTTCTCCTCCAAAACCTGGAATCTATTCTAGTTGGGATGAAGCAAAAGAACAAATGGTAAAATCTACAATAGTTTCATGGGAAGGTTACAACAATTTATGGGCTGCACAAACAGAAATGAGAAAAAGAGTATGTATCAATTACTATATTTCTTCTTTATTAATCTTTTATAATAATTCCAGGAATCTTAAAGAAGAAGAAGACAAGATTTATAAAGGAAAAGCTCATCAAAAAGAAGAAATGAGCCCATAAATTTTTTTAAAAGAGACACCTAAAGATAAAAGAAATGATGCTAGAAACATTATCAAAAGATATTTGCCTAAGGAACTCAGAGAAAGGATATACCAAATGCCTTATGAAGCCCAGGTAACAGAATTTATTATATTACAAGAATTATTAAAAGTTGTTGCCAAGGGTTATTACCCAATAAAAGGACTTTCTGCTGTAAAAGAGATATTCTATGATCTTAAGGACACATGCACTCTTGATACCAAAAGATGCAATAAAATATATAATATGAGTTGTCCTTGCAAAATAAGATACTTAATCTACAAAGCATATATCCAGACTAGTTTATATGAAGAAATACAAACATAAAGGAATCAAGGTTACCCCACAACTTTTGATATCATATGGAATCTTAGACTCTATCTGGATAAGATTTGAAGAAAAGAATAAAGGATATGGTCATAAATTAGAAGGAGTAATATCCTATACTTTGCAAAAATTTAACTTTGCTATACATATTAAAATAATATCTATACCTCCAGAATGGAATAAAGCAAAGGTTGAACCTGGAAGGCATTTGATTAAGGTAAGAGCTTGTGAAAAAAATCCAGACTATGAAAGGTATGACGAAAATGATCTTTTCTTGGTAGAAAAATTTCTAGCAACACCTACAGTCGATATTCCAATGGAAGAATAGCTTGATCACTGGTGAGCAGATATCCAAGCAAATGAGTGGTCATTGGATAATGCATTAGATTATTTCAGATACACTATAGTAGGATAAACAGTCACTCAAAAGATATTCCTAGATTATGCAATTACTGACAGTTATTTCTATAGTTTTTGGTACAAAACCAAACGAATTGATCTTGTTGAAAAATATAGAAAATTATCATTTGAAGGAAGAAAAGGCATATTCAAAAACATTCCAGAACATGAAGATCACATCTGGTATAGCTAAGGTACATATTTTCTAACTCTACATGTGACATTCTCAAAGATGAAAATTTGGAAGTATGGTGGGCCCCACAACACTATACAAGTGAATATTATTGCTACTATTCATACGTACAAGATGATTCTAGAAGATTATGTTCTACTCAATATGTACCCAAGATGAAGAATCTCATCATCTATGTGTCATCATCTAGAATGAAAGATTGAAAGCGACAATTGCATGATAAGTCTCCTTAAGCACTATTTGTAACTATTTATCACTATTTGTAATAGTTTCTTTTTAACCATGGTATGGTGTGCTTAACCATGGGAGTTAAGTTTGTCATTATGATGTAACCATGGGACTTAGCCTATAAATACCCCATGGGTGTGTGATTGTAAGATATAGAGTTTTTAGGAGAGAATACTTGTGGAGAGGAAATACTTTTAGAGAGAAAGAGAAGGAGAGTAGTGAGAGAAAAAGACAGAAAGCTTCCTCTCTTGTAAATAGTTGTCAAAGTCCGAGTCTTAGAGTAGTGAAGGAAAATTTCTCAAGGTTCGTAAACCTTTTATCTTAGTGTTATCCTAGTTTCCATCTTTCACATATTTTCTTTATGACTTCTTAGTCTTCCTTCCTTTACTTTTTCTTTTTCTTGAGCCTTGAAAAGAATTATCTTTCTATCTTGGAGACTCTTTGTCCGAAAGGTATTATTTTCAGTCAATGCCCAGTTTGATTCCTATTTAAGGCAAAAGGCAGTTTGAGGGAAGTTATAGGGTCAATTGCTTGGGTGAGATTTTACAAAGTGCTGAAATAATATCGTAGGATTTCAGACTGTAAATCTAAAGGGTAAAGGAACTCTAGAATATAACTATAATATCATAAGCAAAACACGAAGAAGTATTCTTACTTCGAGTTGATATCATTACCATCTAAAATCTGAAAAAAAAAATTAAAAACCTCAAGTTTTATAAATCAAGAGAACGATTCTCTTCGAACTCCAAGGAGTGTAGGGAACTTTGAAGAACAGATCCATAGAGGCTGTTTGACTACTAACCTTTATTTCTTTCTTATTTTTATTTTTCACTACTTACTAACCCTTTAATTTCAGTCATTTTAATTTCTACAATTTACTTTTCAGTTATTTTATTTTCTTTCATTTCCATGGTCGGCTGAGCCGCCTGCTTCTTTCCTTTATATGTTTATTTATTTACTGCAATCTTCTTTCTGTAATTTTATTTCTGTCTATTTTCTTTTATGTACTTTCTTTTCTGCTTGTATATTATTATTATTATTATTATTATTATTATTATTATTATAGATATTAATAGTTGGCCCTGCCACCTACAGCATATTATTACCATGCTAACCTTTCTGTTTGTTTATACTTGCTATCCATACAAGTTACTGTTCATCTTTCTCATCTTCGCCAATGGTATTGTTCATGTAGGATTTGTGAGTTGGTGTGTGTTATTTTCTAGTTGAGGGTTCCGACTTCAGAGAAAACCCCAATTATATAGTTTGGACCACCAAACTATTCCCCCTGGTATCAGCGCAAAAAGCCCTCCTGGCCTGTGTTATTCTTTTCTTCGAAAAGTGATACCATGCCGAAAATTTTGGCGTTATAAGCCCTATCTGGAAAGGTTACTCTCTGAACTGTGCAACTATAAAATACTGTTCATTACCCTAAAGGGTGATTTTTGATATTTTACTATTCATTATAATTTGTTATTCCTCCTTATCCGTTAGTTGTACTTTTTATAAATTTTTTTTATTTTTGTTCTTATCTCTTAGTGTAATTATTATTATTATTTTATTTGAGTCGTTATCACTTCACTAAAGCTTGAGCTCATCACCTCACTATAGCTCAAGTCTATCATTACACTATTCAAATTTAATATCTTCTAATATTATTCCCCCTGGTGTTGTAGGTTTATTCCCACTAGTTTTTATTTTGCTTTTTATGAGTTTTGCTAAAAAACACTTTGATAATCTGAACTTATCCATTTCAAAAAAATCAAAGTGCATTTTTTCTTGGGAAAAAGTAAAACATAATTGCTATTTCTCCAAAGAAGGTTTTTCTCATCAGTTACTCTCCTTCTCTTTCTCTCCCAAGAGTATTTCCTCTCCACAAGTATTCTCTCCCAAAAACTCTATATCTTATAAGTACACACCCATAGGGTATTTATAGGCTAAGTCCCATGGTTACATCATAATGACAAACTTAACTCCCATGATTAAGCACACCATATCATGGTTAAAAAGAAACTATTATAAACATTGACAAATAGTTATAAAAAGTGATTAAGGAGACTTTTCATGTAGCTGTCGCTTTCAATCTTTCATTCTTGATGATGACACATGGATAATGAGATTCTTCATCTTAGGTATATATTGAGTAGAACATAATCTTCTAGAACCGTCTTGTACGTATAAATAGTAGCAGTACTATTTATCTGCATAGTGCTATGGGGCTCACCATACTTCCAAATTTTTATCTTCGAGAGTGTCACCTATAGAGTTAGAAAATGCGTACCTTTGCTATACTAGGCATGATCTTCTTCTGTTGGCACATCAAATTCCTCTTCAATGGTTTCAATTGGCTGGTTTAGCTCCATCATTTTATATGTTTCATTTAGGTCTACATTTTTGGTTTTGTAGTCAAAAGTGTAGTAAAAATTTTCAGCTAATGGAGTATCTAGATACATTTTTTCAGTGGGAGTTTCTCCAACAAGCTTGTATATGAAATTATCTCTTCATGGAGTCCAACACCAATCTAAGCTTTGTACAATTGCTTTCTAGTGGTCTATCTGGGTTTCTAAAGGAATATTTAGTCCCAAATCCCAAAATTTTTTCCTAGATATAGTAAGAGAAACTACCATAATCAACATTACTTTCAATAGTTCGGATCTTATAGATATGCTTACGTGGTTCAATCCTTCCTTCAATCTATTCTGGTGGAGAAGAATCTATTCTTATATGTATGGCTCTTGTAGAAATTAATAGCACATGCTTTATTATTTTTTGAAGTTTTAGACAAAAGAAATCTATTCTTCTATTAGTAGCTATCCAAACAGAACTTAAGAATCCATAGGTTAATAATAATTGAGGAGAAATTTTAAGATCTCTATAGGCAAAATCTTCATACACATCTAACACAATGTAAGCTTTGAAGATATCGTATTTTACCTGACACGGACATCCATCATAAGGATTATTAGGAATAACACATTTGGATGTTTCTTTTATGCATTGATAGGAAATATTATGATATATTTCTTTAGCCATTGCAATTCCATTGATTTGGAAATATCCCTGTGCTAATAGTCCCAAAAATTTATGGACTATTGATAATTCTGCAAAGTTAGTGTGATATACCATTTCATATATTAGTTCTCCTCTTTCTCCAGGCAATATTTTTATTCTTTCTGTAATCTTCATGTTGCTGGCAGAACTGGAATCTTCTTCTGAATATGTTTCTTCTAATTCCTTTGCTTCACTTAATAGTTGCTTTTCTATCATCATTGTTTCAAGTGGATGTTCTCCATTTGTTTTTCCTTCATGTTTCCTTAAGATTTTAAAGCTGTCATAACATATTAGTGAGGAAGAAACATAGTAATTTAGTCCTACCTTTTCTCTTATTTCTTTTTAGGCTAACTGGAGGTCTTCAAATCCTTTCCAAAAAGATTTCTTTGATGCTTTTATCTGTTTAGCTGCTTCAGTCCAGCTAGCATATGTTCCAGGATTGGGCAGGGAAAATACAACATAACAAAGGAATTTACTTTCAAGATTCTCCTTTGGTTCTGAGAGAAAGTAGTTTATTAAAGCACTTATAACCAATTTCTTTTGTCCTAGGGCAGAAAGATCTGTTCTCATGTTCCAAATGATATCAATGAGATTATTCTATTTTTCATCTATCCATTTTCACATCTCAGTTTGGTATGAATCTTCTCTCTTTATATTCTTCAATTTTCTTTTGCTCTCCATCCTGTCAGAAACATTCATAATATCAAATTTGTCGTCAGAGTAATCAGCAAGTAAAATAAAATTAGATACTTTTCCAAGATTTAATTATCTAGATAACTGATCTGGATAAAAATTATCTTTTCCTCTAATATGTTTCCATTTTATATATAAGCCTTTGTTAATGATATGGTCAAAAAATTTCATCCACCTTCTTGAGCTTAAGGTGTTTTTAATTTCCTTGTTCTGTTTAACAAATCTAACAATGGCTTCACAATCAATTCTAATGAGAATTTCATTTTTATCACAGATGAAAAGATAAAATGCTTCAAGATTGTAAATGATAACAAGAATTTTATAATCAAGAGAAGTTAAGTATTCCTTCTCTTTGTAAATTCCAGAAGCATATCAGCAGATCTTCTCTTCACTTTTCTCAAAAAATTTATTTGGTTTTCTGATAAGTGTTCCTCCCCAACCTTGTTCACAACCATCAGATTCTATAATCAAATAATCTAAATCAAGAGGAAGAGTTAGTTCAGGTAGTTTAGAAACCAAATCTTTAATTTTCTGTACTAGCAGCACATCCTCTCTTTTAAAAGTTCTAGTGCCTTTCAAAGAGGTTTTGTTGTACAGTGGCTTGGTGTATTTTGATAAATCTTTGATAAAGGGTCTAGCATAATTCAGAAGTCCCAAAAAAGTTCTTAATAGTTTAATATCTTCTAGCTTATCAGGCATTTCAAGAATCTTCTTTGAGATATGGGGCTGTAATTTGATCTTACATTTACTAATTTTGGAGCCCAAGAATTTGATATGCTGGACACATAAAGCCATCTTCTTCTTGGAAATAATACAACCATGAGATTAAAACTTGTTTAGGATAGAATGTAAATAAGTGAAGTGTTCATCTTTAGTATGAGAAAATATAAAAACATCGTCAATATAAACACAAGTGAAGTCAGAAAGTGCACCAAATATGTTATCCATTTTTCTTTGAAATATCTGGGGTGCATTTTTCAATCCAAAAGGCATAACCAACCATTTGAAATGACCTTAGGACAAGTGAAAGCAATCCATTCTATAGAGTCAGGATGCATTCTAACTTGCCAAAATCCAGACTTAAGATCAAACTTGCTAAACCATCTAGCATTTTGGATCTTGTTTACCAGTTGGTCTTTTGATGGATTTTATAGCCATTAAATTTAGTATTATTATTCAACCTTTTATAATTGAATACCATGCTAGACTGTCCTATCTTCTATTCACTTTCTTTCATGACTATAATAGCAGGACTCCTATGTCTAGATTCTGATCTTCTATTGACACCTAGTTTCAGAAGCTGTTCAATGTGAAGTTTACATTCTTGTAATTCCCAATTATTGAATTTAATCTCACTTCCTTGAATGTTGATATCCTGATTGATGATCTTCAGTTCATAAAAGAGCTTATCTTTGTCCTAGTATTTTATAGGATCTTCTACATCATGATAGGTAATGATTTTCTTGACCTGCTTGGGAGTAACTAGATCATATCCAAATTCACTAGAGTTGTAATCAATCGGATCCTCTTCCTCAGCAAATTCTACTTATTTCTTAACCATACAAAGTCCAGGGGTGCTACAATGGCAATTTGGATTAGGAGGCTTAGGGTCAGGTCTTTTCCTAGCAAGTTGGTATTGCATGATGTGTCTAGGGTTACTATTAGGAGGTTTAGGAGGTTTGGTGTATGATTCATGCGGTTCAGATTGTAAGTTAGAGGACTTATCAGGAGGCTTCGGTGATTTTGGTAGCGGGGGTAAATTTTTTGAAACTAAAAGGAGTCCACCACGCTCCTCAGCCTATTCTGATATAACAGGGGAATCTGATGAATTTTGAAAGATCATGACGTAGTTAGGAACAAACCACCATTAGATTTCAACAGGAAATCAAGACCAAGAATCATGCGAACACGAAAATGGTTAGGAGGTCGAACCCATAATTTAGAAACGTAAAAGGCCTTAGACCAAACTTGACATAGAGTTTTAAATTTAAGATGAATGTTTTGAATGTACTTGTTCATCTTAAGTCTAGTACCATCAAATTATGCATTATATTTTGGAACAGGACTAGTAAGAATAAATTTGACAGGCACTAAAGTAGCATCAATTGTATTGGATGTTGCACCAGTATCAATAAAAGCAGGTAAAGTAACTTCCAAACCATGGATATTGATTTTAGAAAGAATTTGAATATTCGTAAAGTCATTAGGGTTATAAATTATAGGGATTTGCTCAATACCTGGTTCGTTTAGAAAGGAATCCTTGTAATTAGATAACATTTGATAATCAACAAGGGTAATTTCATCATTAATAATAACTCCTTTACCTTTTTGACTAGTTGGTGGAGATATTACCAGCGTCTCCATCTTAACTTCAAGATCTGCAACTCGATGTTCAAGTACTCTCATCTTGGATTCAAGAAGAGAATGTGCTTTTCATTCTGTAGAAATGACTTTAGGAATGGGAACACAATTTTTATCATTAACATATTTAAAATAGGCATGAATCAGACATAAGTTACAAGTGTAACGTCTATCAGTAGCAGGGTACCATGTGCCAAAAGAACATATAAACCCAGAAGATGATAATCTTCTAATTGAAATACTGGATCATGTTATTGCAAATTCAGATTAGGATGATGTCAAATTAGATTGGTGGTCCAAACTATGTACTTGGGGTTTAGGGTTTAGGGTTTAGTGTTTAGGGTTTAGGGATTAGGGTTTAGGGTTTAGGGTTTAGGGTTTAGGGTTTATGGTTTATGGTTTATGGTTTAGGGTTTACAGTTTACGGTTTAGAATTTAGTGTTTAGGGTTTAGTGTTTAGGGTTTGGGGTTTAGGGTATAGGGTTTAGGCTTTAGGGTTTAGTATTTATGGTTTTTTTTTTGGTTAAAACCCGCTGTAGGGGCCTCCGTGTTTATTAGAAAAAGAAATTACAAAAGTCCTTAAAGGACTTTCAGCTCTACTACTGCTCAAAGAGCTATAATAAAAAGAAAACAAAACCTAAGAGCCAAAAGTCCTAAACTAACCAAGTACAAAGGAACCTAGATACAATCTAAACCAAACAAAAAAAGAAAAAAAAACCAAAAATAAACAAAGACAAACAACATAACAACAGCTAGCACAAGATCCACAAACTACAAAACCACAAGCAGCAGCTCCAAAATTGTCCACCATGAGTAGCTTGCAATAGTAAGAGTAAACCATCTCCTAAATGAAGGCACCAAAAATCTCCCAATTTGAAAAAAAACCTTAAGGAAAATAACAGTTAAAAATCAAAATGAATAAACAAGTTAAAATGAATAAATTATGGCTCAGGATTAAAAATCATTTAAGGAAGAATAGAATACCTAAAAATTCAATATAAACTGCAATGGCAACACCCAATCAACAAAAACCCCCCACACAACCCAACAACAAAAACAGAACACCCAACAGCAGCCCAACCAATCACCAAAAACCAACAAAAACCAAACTCAACAACACCAAACAAGCTCAAAATACCCCAACCAGCAACTAAAGCAGCCCACAAATCCATCACAGCAAAAGCCAACAGTCTAAACTTGCTCCAAAGCCTCCAAATCAAACTCAAAATACCTAAAACCAACCAGCTAATAAAGATACCCGAAAACATCACAACAAACCCCAAAAACAGCAACCCAACCAATATGCCACACCCAAACCCACCAAGCAGCCAAGCCGAAACAGCCTCCTCCAGGTTTCCAACAACACCTCAAAGCTCAACCAACCAAGAAAGCATATTGCCAAGCAAATTATAAAGAACAATGGCAAACATAAGCTTCCAAAAAAGATTAAATAATCAAACATCATAGCCAAAATAAAACAGAACACCAACTCAATGCCGAATATAAGGCAAACCTGATTTATCAAGATTGATTAATCCCTTTAACAAAAAAGGCATATTATCATTATAATAATAAGTAAAATGATCTAAATGAGCACCAGTTTTAGCAAGAAAATCAGCCACCGAATTTCCCTCTCTCCAAATATGAGATATTCTATAGTCAACTTGAGAGAGCATTCTCTTAATATCTTTTAAAATGTAAAAGGTATCAAAATTACCAGTACAATCATTAGAAATATAATTTATCACTAACAAGGCATCAATTTCTAACCAAATTTTAAATTGTCCTTTAGATAAACAAATATGGAGAGCTTTATGAATTGCCATAAGTTCAGCATATAAAACAGAACATTTATCAATAGGGGAAGAGAAAGCCACCACCAAATTACCTTTGTCATTCCTCAAAATCCCACCACAACCATAAAAACCATTACTAACAGACCCATCAGTGTTAACTTT
>CM034310.1:47335558-47375978 GCA_019925795.1 Dendrobium chrysotoxum
AGCATCAATTGTATTGGATGTTGCACCAGTATCAATAAAAGCAGGTAAAGTAACTTCCAAACCATGGATATTGATTTTAGAAAGAATTTGAATATTCGTAAAGTCATTAGGGTTATAAATTATAGGGATTTGCTCAATACCTGGTTCGTTTAGAAAGGAATCCTTGTAATTAGATAACACTTGATAATCAACAAGGGTAATTTCATCATTAGTAATAACTCCTTTACCTTTTTGACTAGTTGGTGGAGATATTACCAGCGTCTCCATCTTAACTTCAAGATCTGCAACTCGATGTTCAAGTACTCTCATCTTGGATTCAAGAAGAGAATGTGCTTTTCATTCTGTAGAAATGACTTTAGGAATGGGAACACAATTTTTATCATTAACATATTTAAAATAGGCATGAATCAAACATAAGTTACAAGTGTAAAGTCTATCAGTAGCAGGGTACTATGTGCAAAAAGAACACATAAACCCAGAAGATGATAATCTTATAATTGAAATACTGGATCATGTTATTGCAAATTCAGATTAGGATGATGTCAAATTAGATTGGTGGTCCAAACTATGTACTTGGGATTTAGGGTTTAGGGATTAGGGTTTTTTTTTTGGTTAAAACCCACTGTAGGGGCCTCCGTGTTTATTCAGAAAAAAATGTACAAAAGTCTTTAAAAGAACTTTCAGCTCTTCTACTGCTCAAAGAGCTACAAGAAAAGGAAAAACAAAAAACCTAAGAGCCAAAAGTTCTAAACTAAAACAGATACAAGACACCTAGATACAATCTAAACCAAACAAAACAAAAAAAGGAAACAAAAAAAAGACACACAACACATTAGCAGCAACCAAAAAGTCTTCAAGTCCACATCCTTCATGCTCCAAGAAGCCTTTAAAAGGAGAAGAAACCACCTCAAGTAGCAATCACCACTATCATACTAATCTGAAAAGGATTACTTAAAGCAAAATAATCATTAAAAAGCATAATAATATGTAAAATAAAATGGCTCAGGATTAGAAAATCAATTAAGGAAAAATAGAATACCCTAAATTAGGGTTTAGGGATTAGGGTTTAGGGTTTAGGGTTTAGGGTTTAGGGTTTATGGTTTATGGTTTAGGGTTTAGGGTTTACAATTTACGGTTTAGAATTTAGTGTTTAGGGTTTAGTGTTTAGGGTTTGGGGTTTAGGGTATAGGGTTTAGGCTTTAGGGTTTATGGTTTAGTATTTATGGTTTAGGGTTTAGGGTTTAGGGTTTAGGGTTTAGTGTTTAGTGTTTAGTGTTTAGTGTTTAGTGTTTAGGGCTTAGGGCTTAGGGTTTAGGGTTTAGGTTTTAGGGTTTAGTATTTAGGGTTTAGGGTTTATAGTTTTAGGGTTTAAGGTTTAGGGTTTAGGGATTAGGGATTAGGGATTAGGGTTTAGGGTTTAGGGTTTAGGGTTTAGGGTTTATTGTTTAGAGTTTAGTGTTTAGTGTTTAGGGCTTAGGGTTTAGGGTTTTGGGTTTGGGTTTTAGGGTTTAGGGTATAGGGTTTAGGGTTTAGGGTTTAGGGTTTCGGGATTAGTTTTTAGGGTTTAGGGTTTAGGGTTTAGGGTTTAGGGTTTAGGACTTATCAGGTGGCTTCGGTGATTTTGGTAGCGGGGGTAAATTTTTTGAAACTAAGAGGAGTCCACCACGCTCCTCAGCCTATTCTGATATAACAGGGGAATCCGATGAATTTTGAAAGATCATGACGTAGTTGTTCGTCAGGAACAAACCACCATTAGATTTCAACAGGAAATCAAGACCAAGAATCATGCGAACACGGAAATGGTTAGGAGGTCTAACCCATAATTTAGAAATGTAAAAAGCCTTAGACCAAACTTGACATAGAGTTTTAAATTTAAGATGAATGTTTTGAATGTACTTGTTCATCTTAAGTCTAGTACCATCAAATTATGCATTATATTTTGGAACAGGACTAGTAAGAATAAATTTGACAGGCACTAAAGTAGCATCAATTGTATTGGATGTTGCACCAGTATCAATAAAAGCAGGTAAAGTAACTTCCAAACCATGGATATTGATTTTAGAAAGAATTTGAATATTCGTAAAGTCATTAGGGTTATAAATTATAGGGATTTGCTCAATACCTGGTTCGTTTAGAAAGGAATCCTTGTAATTAGATAACACTTGATAATCAACAAGGGTAATTTCATCATTAGTAATAACTCCTTTACCTTTTTGACTAGTTGGTGGAGATATTACCAGCGTCTCCATCTTAACTTCAAGATCTGCAACTCGATGTTCAAGTACTCTCATCTTGGATTCAAGAAGAGAATGTGCTTTTCATTCTGTAGAAATGACTTTAGGAATGGGAACACAATTTTTATCATTAACATATTTAAAATAGGCATGAATCAAACATAAGTTACAAGTGTAAAGTCTATCAATAGCAGGGTACTATGTGCAAAAAGAACACATAAACCCAGAAGATGATAATCTTATAATTGAAATACTGGATCATGTTATTGCAAATTCAGATTAGGATGATGTCAAATTAGATTGGTGGTCCAAACTATGTACTTGGGATTTAGGGTTTAGGGATTAGGGTTTTTTTTTTGGTTAAAACCCACTGTAGGGGCCTCCGTGTTTATTCAGAAAAAAATGTACAAAAGTCTTTAAAAGAACTTTCAGCTCTTCTACTGCTCAAAGAGCTACAAGAAAAGGAAAAACAAAAAACCTAAGAGCCAAAAGTTCTAAACTAAAACAGATACAAGACACCTAGATACAATCTAAACCAAACAAAACAAAAAAAGGAAACAAAAAAAAGACACACAACACATTAGCAGCAACCAAAAAGTCTTCAAGTCCACATCCTTCATGCACCAAGAAGCCTTTAAAAGGAGAAGAAACCACCTCAAGTAGCAATCACCACTATCATACTAATCTGAAAAGGATTACTTAAAGCAAAATAATCATTAAAAAGCATAATAATATGTAAAATAAAATGGCTCAGGATTAGAAAATCAATTAAGGAAAAATAGAATACCCTAAATTAGGGTTTAGGGATTAGGGTTTAGGGTTTAGGGTTTAGGGTTTAGGGTTTATGGTTTATGGTTTAGGGTTTAGGGTTTACAATTTACGGTTTAGAATTTAGTGTTTAGGGTTTAGTGTTTAGGGTTTGGGGTTTAGGGTATAGGGTTTAGGCTTTAGGGTTTATGGTTTAGTATTTATGGTTTAGGGTTTAGGGTTTAGGGTTTAGGGTTTAGTGTTTAGTGTTTAGTGTTTAGTGTTTAGTGTTTAGGGCTTAGGGCTTAGGGTTTAGGGTTTAGGGTTTAGGTTTTAGGGTTTAGTATTTAGGGTTTAGGGTTTATAGTTTTAGGGTTTAAGGTTTAGGGTTTAGGGATTAGGGATTAGGGATTAGGGTTTAGGGTTTAGGGTTTAGGGTTTAGGGTTTATTGTTTAGAGTTTAGTGTTTAGTGTTTAGGGCTTAGGGTTTAGGGTTTTGGGTTTGGGTTTTAGGGTTTAGGGTATAGGGTTTAGGGTTTAGGGTTTCGGGATTAGTTTTTAGGGTTTAGGGTTTAGTGTTTAGGGTTTAGGGTTTAGTGTTTAGGGCTTAGGGTTTAGGGTTTTAGGTTGGGGGTTTAGGGTTTAGGGTTTAGGGTTTAGGGTTTAGTTTTTAGGGTTTAGGGTTTAGGGTTTAGGGTTAAGGGTTTAGGGTTTATGGTTTAGGGTTTAGGGTTTAGGGTTTAGGGTTTAGGGTTTAGTGTTTAAGGGTTCAGGGTTTAAGGGTTTATGGTTTCAGGGTTTAGGGTTTAAGGGTTTAGGGTTTAGGGTTTAGGGTATAGGGTTTAGGCTTTAGGGTTTATGGTTTAGTATTTATGGTTTAGGGTTTAGGGTTTAGGGTTTAGGGTTTAGTGTTTAGTATTTAGTGTTTAGTGTTTAGTGTTTAGGGCTTAGGGCTTAGGGTTTAGGGTTTAGGGTTTAGGGTTTAGGGTTTAGGGTTTAGTGTTTAAGGGTTCAGGGTTTAAGGGTTTATGGTTTCAGGGTTTAGGGTTTAGGGTTTAGGTTTTAGGGTTTAGTATTTAGGGTTTAGGGTTTATAGTTTTAGGGTTTAAGGTTTAGGGTTTAGGGATTAGGGATTAGGGATTAGGGTTTAGGGTTTAGGGTTTAGGGTTTATTGTTTAGGGTTTAGTGTTTAGTGTTTAGGGCTTAGGGTTTAGGGTTTTGGGTTTGGGTTTTAGGGTTTAGGGTATAGGGTTTAGGGTTTAGGGTTTCGGGATTAGTTTTTAGGGTTTAGGGTTTAGGGTTTAGGGTTTAGGACTTATCAGGTGGCTTCGGTGATTTCGGTAGCGGGGGTAAATTTTTTGAAACTAAGAGGAGTCCACCACGCTCCTCAGCCTACTCTGATATAACAGGGGAATCCGATGAATTTTGAAAGATCATGACGTAGTTGTTCGTCAGGAACAAACCACCATTAGATTTCAACAGGAAATCAAGACCAAGAATCATGCGAACACGGAAATGGTTAGGAGGTCTAACCCATAATTTAGAAACGTAAAAAGCCTTAGACCAAACTTGACATAGAGTTTTAAATTTAAGATGAATGTTTTGAATGTACTTGTTCATCTTAAGTCTAGTTCCATCAAATTATGCATTATATTTTGGAACAGGACTAGTAAGAATAAATTTGACAGGCACTAAAGTAGCATCAATTATATTGGATGTTGCACCAGTATCAATAAAAGCAGGTAAAGTAACTTCCAAACCATGGATATTGATTTTAGAAAGAATTTGAATATTCGTAAAGTCATTAGGGTTATAAATTATAGGGATTTGCTCAATACCTGGTTCGTTTAGAAAGGAATCCTTGTAATTAGATAACACTTGATAATTAACAAGGGTAATTTCATCATTAATAATAACTCCTTTACCTTTTTGACTAGTTGGTGGAGATATTACCAGCGTCTCCATCTTAACTTCAAGATCTACAACTCGATGTTCAAGTACTCTCATCTTGGATTCAAGAAGAGAATGTGCTTTTCATTCTGTAGAAATGACTTTAGGAATGGGAACACAATTTTTATCATTAACATATTTAAAATAGGCATGAATCAGACATAAGTTACAAGTGTAAAGTCTATCAGTAGCAGGGTACTATGTGCAAAAAGAACACATAAACCCAGAAGATGATAATCTTATAATTGAAATACTGGATCATGTTATTGCAAATTCAGATTAGGATGATGTCAAATTACATTGGTGGTCCAAACTATGTACTTGGGGTTTAGGGTTTAGGTATTAGGGTTTTTTTTTTTTTGGTTAAAACCCGCTGTAGGGGCCTCCGTGTTTATTCAGAAAAAAATGTACAAAAGTCCTTAAAAGAACTTTCAGCTCTTCTACTACTCAAAGAGCTACAAGAAAAGGAAAAACAAAAAACCTAAGAGCCAAAAGTTCTAAACTAAAACAGATACAAGAAACCTAGATACAATCTAAACCAAACAAAACAAAAAAAGGAAACAAAAAAAAGACACCCAACACATTAGCAGCAACCAAAAAGTCTTCAAGTCCACATCCTTCATGCTCCAAGAAGCCTTTAAAAGGAGAAGAAACCACCTCAAGTAGCAATCACCACTATCATACTAATCTGAAAAGGATTACTTAAAGCAAAATAATCATTAAAAAGCATAATAATATGTAAAATAAAATGGCTCAGGATTAGAAAATCAATTAAGGAAAAATAGAATACCCTAAATTAGGGTTTAGGGATTAGGGTTTAGGGTTTAGGGTTTAGGGTTTAGGGTTTATGGTTTATGGTTTAGGGTTTAGGGTTTACAGTTTATGGTTTAGAATTTAGTGTTTAGGGTTTAGTTTTTGGGGTTTGGGGTTTAGGGTATAGGGTTTAGGCTTTAGGGTTTATGGTTTAGTATTTATGGTTTAGGGTTTAGGGTTTAGGGTTTAGGGTTTAGTGTTTAGTGTTTAGTGTTTAGTGTTTAGGGCTTAGGGCTTAGGGTTTAGGGTTTAGGGTTTAGGGTTTAGGGTTTAGGGTTTAGGGTTTAGGGTTTAAGGGTTTATGGTTTCAGGGTTTAGGGTTTAGGGTTTAGGTTTTAGGGTTTAGTATTTAGGGTTTAGGGTTTATAGTTTTAGGGTTTAAGGTTTAGGGTTTAGGGATTAGGGATTAGGGATTAGGGTTTAGGGTTTAGGGTTTAGGGTTTAGGGTTTAGGGTTTATTGTTTAGGGTTTAGTGTTTAGTGTTTAGGGCTTAGGGTTTAGGGTTTTGGGTTTGGGGTTTAGGGTTTAGGGTTTCAGGATTAGTTTTTAGGGTTTAGGGCTTAGGGTTTAGGACTTATCAGGTGGCTTCGGTGATTTCGGTAGCGGGGGTAAATTTTTTGAAACTAAGAGGAGTCCACCACGCTCCTCAGCCTATTCTGATATAACAGGGGAATCCGATGAATTTTGAAAGATCATGACATAGTTGTTCGTCAGGAACAAACCACCATTAGATTTCAACAGGAAATCAAGACCAAGAATCATGCGAACACGGAAATGGTTAGGAGGTCTAACCCATAATTTAGAAACGTAAAAAGCCTTAGACCAAATTTGACATAGAGTTTTAAATTTGAGATGAATGTTTTGAATGTACTTGTTCATCTTAAGTCTAGTACCATCGAATTATGCATTATATTTTGGAATAGGACTAGTAAGAATAAATTTGACAGGCACTAAAGTAGCATCAATTGTATTGGATGTTGCACCAGTATCAATAAAAGCAGGTAAAGTAACTTCCAAACCATGGATATTGATTTTAGCAAGAATTTGAATATTCGTAAAGTCATTAGGGTTATAAATTATAGGGATTTGCTCAATACCTGGTTCGTTTAGAAAGGAATCCTTAGGGTTTAGGGTTTAGGGTTTAGGGTTAAACCCTAAACCCTAAACCCTAGATAACACTTGATAATCAACAAGGGTAATTTCATCATTAATAATAACTCCTTTACCTTTTTGACTAGTTGGTGGAGATATTACCAGCGTCTCCATCTTAACTTCAAGATCTGCAACTCGATGTTCAAGTACTCTCATCCTGGATTCAAGAAGAGAATGTGCTTTTTATTCTGTAGAAATGATTTTAAGAATGGGAACACAAATATTTATAATTAACATATTTAAAATAGGCATGAATCAGACATAAGTTACAAGTGTAATGTCTATCAGAAGCAGGGTACCATGGGCAAAAAGAACACATAAACCCGGAAGATGATAATCTTATAATTGAAATACTGGATCATGTTATTGCAAATTCAGATTAGGATGATGTCAAATTAGATTGGTGGTCCAAACTATGTACTTGGGGTTTAGGGTTTAGGGTTTAGGGATTAGGGTTTAGGGTTTAGGGTTTAGGGTTAAGGGTTTAGGGTTTAGGGTTAAGGGTTTAGGGTTTAGGGTTTAGGGTTTAGGGTTTAGGGTTTAGGGTTTAGGGTTTAGGGTTTAGGGTTTAGGGTTTAGGGTTTTTTTTTTGGTTAAAACCCGCTGTAGGGGCCTCCGTGTTAATTATAAAAAGAAATTACAAAGGTTTAGGTTTAGTTTAGTTATTATTAGTTTAGTTTAGTTATTATTATTAGTTATTAGTTTAGTTATTATTATTAGTTTAGGTTTAGTTTAGTTAGTTTATTTTAGTTATTAGTTTATTTAGTTATTATTATTATTATTAGTTTATTTTTATTTATTATTATTATTTAGTTTAGTTTAGTTATTATTTATTAGTTATTATTATTAGTTTAGGTTTAGGTTTAGTTATTTATTATTTAGTTTAGTTTTAGTTATTTAGTTTAGTTATTAGTTATTAGTTATTTATTTAGTTTAGTTATTATTTATTAGTTATTAGTTATTATTTATTAGTTATTATTTTATTAGTTATTATTATTTAGTTTAGTTATTTTTATTTAGTTATTATTATTATTATTAGTTATTAGTTTAGTTTAGTTATTATTATTATTATTTATTAGTTATTATTATTTAGGTTTAGTTTAGTTATTTTAGTTATTTATTATTATTTATTAGTTATTATTAGTTATTATTTATTAGTTATTTTAGTTTATTTATTTATTATTTATTTAGTTTAGTTATTTATTATTATTATTTATTAGTTATTTATTATTATTATTAGTTATTTATTTTAGTTTTATTTATTTAGGTTTAGGTTTAGTTTAGTTATTAGTTTAGTTATTTATTATTTATTATTATTTATTTTATTTAGTTATTTATTATTAGTTATTATTATTAGTTATTATTTTATTTAGTTTATTTTATTAGTTATTTTAGTTATTTAGTTATTAGTTTAGGTTTAGGTTTATTATTATTTATTATTATTTAGTTTAGTTTAGTTATTAGTTATTATTAGTTATTATTATTAGGTTATTTTTTATTTATTATTTTAGTTTAGTTATTTATTTATTAGTTATTATTATTATTATTATTATTTATTATTATTAGTTATTTATTATTATTTTATTATTAGTTTATTTATTAGTTATTTATTATTAGTTATTAGTTATTAGTTATTTATTTATTTTAGTTAGTTTATTTATTTAGTTATTATTATTATTAGTTATTAGTTAGTTATTAGTTATTAGGTTTAGGTTTAGTTTAGTTATTAGTTATTATTATTATTAGTTATTAGTTTAGTTATTTAGTTATTAGTTATTAGTTAGTTTAGTTATTATTATTATTATTTATTAGTTTAGTTATTTTATTTATTATTTATTATTATTAGTTTATTATTATTATTTATTAGTTATTATTATTAGTTATTAGTTATTATTAGTTATTTTTATTATTTATTATTATTATTATTTATTATTATTATTTATTAGTTTAGTTTATTAGTTATTTTTAGTTATTTTAGTTATTTAGTTATTTATTATTATTATTTAGGTTTAGGTTTAGGTTTAGGTTATTTAGTTATTTAGTTTAGTTTAGTTTTAGTTATTATTAGTTATTATTAGTTATTATTATTATTAGTTTTAGTTATTATTATTATTAGTTTATTATTATTATTAGTTATTATTATTATTAGTTATTATTTATTAGTTATATTTATTATTTATTAGTTTAGTTTATTTTTAGTTATTATTTTATTATTATTATTATTTTTTTTATTATTATTATTTATTTATTTTATTTATTTTAGTTATTTATTATTTATTAGTTTAGGTTTAGTTATTTATTATTAGTTTAGTTTAGTTATTATTATTATTTATTATTATTTATTTTTTTAGTTATTATTATTTATTTATTAGTTATTAGTTATTTTAGTTATTAGTTTATTTATTATTTTAGTTATTATTATTATTATTATTAGTTATTATTTTATTATTTATTATTAGTTTATTATTTAGTTATTATTAGTTAGTTATTAGTTTAGTTATTTTTATTATTTAGGTTTAGGTTTAGTTTAGTTAGTTTAGTTATTAGTTTTAGTTATTATTAGTTATTATTTATTTTAGTTATTATTTATTAGTTATTTTTAGTTATTAGTTATTTATTTATTATTATTTTATTAGTTTAGGTTTAGGTTTAGTTATTAGTTTAGTTATTAGTTATTATTTAGTTTAGTTTAGTTAGTTATTATTAGTTATTATTTAGTTATTATTTATTTATTATTATTAGTTATTATTATTATTTATTTAGTTAGGTTTAGGTTTAGGTTTAGGTTTAGTTATTTATTTATTATTTATTTTTTATTAGTTATTAGTTTAGTTAGTTTTATTAGTTTAGTTTATTAGTTTAGGTTTATTATTTAGTTTATTTATTTATTTATTATTATTAGTTATTAGTTTATTATTATTATTATTATTAGTTATTATTATTTAATTTATTATTTATTATTTAGTTTAGTTTATTATTTAGTTTAGTTTAGTTTATTATTTATTTTATTTTATTTAGGTTATTATTATTATTATTTTATTAGTTTAGTTTAGTTATTAGTTATTATTTATTATTTATTTAGGTTTAGGTTTAGTTATTTATTTTATTATTATTATTTATTTATTATTTAGTTTATTATTTATTATTATTATTAGTTATTTATTATTATTATTATTATTATTTTAGTTATTTATTATTTTATTAGTTTATTTATTATTTTAGGTTTAGTTTAGTTTAGTTTAGTTTAGTTTAGTTAATTAGTTTATTAGTTTAGTTTATTATTTATTATTTATTAGTTTAGTTTAGTTATTAGTTATTTATTATTATTATTATTTATTATTAGTTTTAGTTATTAGTTTATTAGTTATTTATTATTAGTTATTAGTTTATTATTTAGTTTAGGTTTAGGTTATTTTAGTTATTATTATTATTATTTAGTTTAGTTTATTATTTATTATTATTTATTATTATTTTTATTTATTTATTTATTATTATTTTTATTATTTATTATTTTAGTTATTTTATTAGTTATTATTTTATTAGTTTAGTTTATTATTATTATTATTAGTTTATTATTAGTTTAGTTTATTTTAGTTAGTTTAGTTTATTATTATTATTAGTTATTAGTTATTATTATTATTATTATTAGTTTAGGTTTAGGTTTAGGTTATTTAGTTTATTATTATTATTATTATTTATTATTATTTTAGTTTAGTTTAGTTTATTTTAGTTATTATTTATTTTATTTATTATTTAGTTAGTTTAGTTATTATTAGTTAGTTATTTTATTTATTTAGTTTAGTTTAGTTTAGTTATTTTATTATTATTATTTAGTTTAGTTTATTAGTTATTTTATTATTATTTTATTATTTTTAGTTATTAGTTATTAGTTATTATTATTAGTTATTTTAGTTTAGTTTAGTTTATTTATTAGTTTAGTTTTAGTTATTATTATTTATTATTTTAGTTATTTATTATTATTATTTTATTTATTATTATTATTTAGTTTAGTTATTATTATTATTTTAGTTTTATTAGTTTTAGTTATTTATTATTATTATTAGTTATTATTAGTTATTATTAGTTATTATTTATTTATTAGTTATTATTATTAGTTATTATTTTAGTTATTATTATTATTAGTTATTATTTTAGTTATTTATTTAGTTATTTTATTAGTTTTTATTATTAGGTTTAGTTTAGTTTATTTATTTAGTTATTTTAGTTATTTAGTTTAGTTATTTATTATTATTATTTATTATTATTATTATTATTATTATTAGTTATTTTAGTTATTTAGTTTAGTTATTATTTATTATTATTTTAGTTATTATTATTATTATTATTATTATTATTATTATTATTATTATTATTATTTAGTTATTATTATTAGTTTATTAGTTTAGTTTAGTTTAGTTTAGTTTAGTTATTATTATTAGTTTAGTTATTTAGTTTAGTTATTAGGTTTATTTATTAGTTATTATTAGTTAGTTTTAGTTATTTAGTTATTAGTTTTAGTTATTATTTATTATTATTAGTTATTATTATTTATTATTAGTTATTATTTATTAGTTTTAGTTTATTTAGTTATTATTATTATTATTTAGTTATTATTTATTATTATTTTAGTTATTATTATTATTATTATTTATTTAGTTATTTTTAGTTTTAGTTTAGTTATTATTTATTAGTTATTTATTTATTTTAGGTTTAGGTTTAGGTTTATTAGTTTAGTTTATTTTATTAGTTATTATTATTTAGTTTATTAGTTTATTATTATTTATTTATTTATTATTTTATTTAGTTATTTATTTTAGTTATTATTAGTTTAGTTATTATTTAGTTATTATTTAGTTATTATTATTTATTATTATTATTAGTTATTATTATTTATTAGTTTAGTTTAGTTATTATTATTTATTATTATTATTTAGTTATTATTATTTTTATTTATTATTATTATTTTATTTATTATTAGTTTAGTTTAGTTATTTATTATTATTATTAGTTTATTATTTATTATTATTTAGGTTTAGGTTTATTAGTTTATTTATTTAGTTTATTTAGTTTATTATTAGTTTATTTATTATTATTTTAGTTATTTTAGTTATTATTATTTATTTATTTAGTTAGTTATTATTATTATTTTATTTAGTTATTAGTTTTAGTTTTATTATTTTAGGGTTTATTTATTAGTTATTTAGTTTAGTTATTTATTTATTAGTTTATTATTTAGTTTATTATTAGTTTTAGTTTATTAGTTTAGGGTTTAGGGTTTAGGGTTTAGGATTTATGGTTTAGGGTTTAGGGTTTAGGGTTTAGGGTTCCGACAACAGGCCAGGAAGGACGTTTGCTCTGATACCATGCCGAAAAGTTTGGCATTACAAGCCATGTCTGGCAAGGTTACTAGCTGAACTGTGAAACCGTAAAATACTGTTCATCGCCCCAAAGGGCCTGTCTCAATATTTTACTGTTCACTATAGTTCATTATTCCCTCTTATCTATTGCGTTGTACTTTTTATTTTTTTTATTTTTGTTCTTATCTCTTAGTGTACTTTTTATTATTACTTTATATTGATAGTTATCACCACACTGTTGATTGAACTTATCACTTCACTGTAGCTCAAATAATATTTTATAATTCTTAATATTATTCCCCCAGCACTATTCCCCTGGTAATAATTTTTATTTTTATGAGTTGTGCTGAAAAATGCTTTGATTATCTAGATTTGTCCATATCAGAAAAATCAAAGTGTGTTGTCTCTTTGGAAAAAGCAAAACATAATTGCTATTTCTCCAAAGAAGGTTTTTCTCACCAGTTACATAGCAAGGAAGCTCATTTGAACTCGCTTACAGATTTATTATTAAAGTTATCTAAAAATTTGGAATTTAATCATCAGAAGTTCTTAAATTCTTCCACTCTCTTCATAGAGAAATTGAAGGAGAAGAATCTGTTGATTAAGAACCTAAGTGATCAGATCGCTTATCTCAAAGCTTCTCAAGAAGATCTGTATAGTAAGTTCCAGCTTCTTAAACTGAACGATATACCTTCAAAAAGAGATATTCAAAGATTATCTGCTTTAATTGAGAATAATAAGCCTAAGGAGATTGAGCTTCAATCCCGTGAATTATTATTACAATTAAAGAAAGATATAAAAGATAATAAATCCCAGGTTGATCAACAAATTGATCGGCTAAAAGATTTATTACAATATATTAAACAACTTCAAGAAAGCTGATGAATGAATTGAAATTTAAGGGTGCAGAATATCTTGCAGCTGTCTCTTACTCTTCAGTTTATTCAAAAGAAAAAGGTTTTGAAGGTTATATTGAGTCAGAATCTCCATCGAAAACTGATAGAATTACTACTCAGCAAAATAATACTATTTTAGCATTACTTAGTAGTTTGCATTATCGTTTGAGTGTGATTGAAAAAACTATAGAAAAACTTTCTAATATTCCTCCTGAATCCAAACTGGAGACTGAGCTAAATATTATCACTAAAAATATCAAAGCTCTTTCCCTGGGTAAGACAGAGGAAATTAGAAGGACCAAAAAGACTTTCCGATTTCTCAAATATGACTGAGCGCAGAACAATTCCATTCTCTGGACCATATCAGACTATCACAGGAAGACACTCAGTGTCAAGCCAATCAAATAATTTGTCAACCACATGGTTAGACAGAGTATTTGATAGATCTGGTACCTCTAGAGATGATTACAGATTAGAAGAATTGGTCAATATTGATAAAGATCTTTCAACTTTTTCTAATGATCATTTAAATAGCTTAAATCCTTCAAGGTTGTACTCACAAGGTTACTTCAGTGCGAGTACAGGACTTTTCAGACATCATAGAGAAGTTCCACTTCATTGTCCAGATAATTCTGAGGTACGACTTAACCTAATCACTCCTGAAGCCTCAAAAGAAATAAAGAAAAGGCACAAGCATCGATACATCCATATCGGTCTTGTTGTGTTTGGAATTCGAGGCCTGGTAAGAAAAAGAACTGGAGGAAAAGTTTTAATTTGTCTTTTTGATTCTCGGTTTAGTACCCCTAATGAATCTATGATTGGAGTCATAGAAGTTGACATGAACAACAACATTGGAATCACCTATATTGTTCCCGATATCACCATGACTGTAGAAGACTTTGAAAAACATGTTAAAGTCTTAGTACAGAGTAAAGGTTATGAAAATTTCCAAGGAAACAATATATGCTTAGATATAGTTGTTCTTGGCAAAACTATGAGTAGTATCCAAACCAGGTTCAAACTTAAGCTAGAGAATGTAATAGACTCTTTGACCTCCGAAGGAATAAAGTTTATTATGCCAAAAGAGGTTGACTCTGAAACACTTGCGGGATTAGAATGGAATATTTCTCCTCTTCGAGAAGAAAATTCTACTATAACCCCCACTGAATATTCAACCTTCCTGAATAATGATAAGAGTCTGTCCATTAGGTTTAGAAATTATAAAGCTTCAGACCAAAATGAAATTGTAGATGAATCAGATCTAGATTTGATGATGATTGAGGATGATGAGGATGGTGAAGGTGAAGATGATGGTAGAGGCTATAAGAATAAAAGCGTTTATATCTCCTATTTACATGGTGTATACACTCACTGGAGAAATGTAAAAGCCCTACAAGATTACTACCAAAAGATCGGCAAGATTAGAAAAACTGATACATTCTACGTGGATACAAAAGACAATATCATAATCTCGTATGGACCAGAAGATTCAGATTCTGAAAATGAAATACCGATCGAAAGAACCATAAGAAAATCAGAAGATAGGAAGGATCAAATAATTCAAAACTTGGATGATACAAATGATCACCAAACTCAAAATTCGGAAGATCAAATAGAAATCGAAAATAATATTCATTTGGAAAATAATTTAGAAAATACCAAAAATAGTTCTAAAAGTCATATTGAAGATCAATCTGAAGATATTATGGAAGATTACTCTGAAAATTTTGAGGATATGGAAAATCTTATGAATTACTTTGATGATTTTGAAGAAGAAAAAGAAGATGGAATTGAAGAAATAAACTCGGAAGTTGACAATTGTATGATTGAAAGAATGGATCATGTTATTGCAAACTCTGAATCACAAGATGTCAAATTAGAATTGATGGAAAGGTTCTTGGAAGATACAAAAGAAAGTGTGACAGGAATTGATTTATATGATAATGAAGCAAGTTCTTCAAACTTCAACCCTAATCCTGTTCAAAGATATTATCCAACCACCGAACCTGTCCCTATGGAATACAATATAGGACATCCTCCCAGAACATCTGTGAAAATCTATGACAAAGAAAACCAGTTACTGCGAACAACTGGAAAAAGAGCTCCATTGGAAAAATCTTATTTTTCAAAGAATGAGGTTTTATTAAATATTACATCATGTGACCCTCAATTATATGATAACTATTTGGAACAATGGACTGCTCAAATGGCTAGAGACTATCAGAAGAATCACCAAGATTTGATTGACAGTGGTGAAGAAATGATTAGGCGAGCTGAAAACTATCTAGGCGATGTAGCAAGAGCTGCTTGGGAATCTTACAAAAAGAAATTTCCAGAGGAAGTTGCAAATCTGGCAAGCCAAGGTAACAATATTCTAAACTTTGCTTATCTGATACATAAAATCTTGACTTCTAGAGATGCCAACACTGGATTAATATTTAAGCAAGCTACTGCTATGCGTGAACTCGAACAAATCCAAATTAGGAATTGGAAATATGTAAAGTATTTTGCGAATGATTTCTTAGCCTTAGCTACTGTATCTGGAAATTATTACTCAACTGAGCTAGGTGAGAGGTTATTTTCAAAATTGCCAGGTGAACTTGGTAAAGAAATACATCATGCCTGGAAGCAACATGAAGTCACTCCACAATTTGACAATATAGGAATAAGGATCCAATTCTTGTTTGAAAAATTGAAGGAGAAATGTACTTACATTTCCATCCAAAAACAACTGAAAAATCAAAACTATGGATTTTGTTCTCAAATTTATACTCCTCAATAATATGGATACTCAAGTCTGAATAGGAAGCCGAGGAGAAAGCCTAAGCCTACAAAGAAGAATCCTTTGAAAAAGAAGTACTTCATTAGAAAGTCCAAAGCTAGAAAACCTTATCTGGACAAGAAACGACATGTTAGAAGATATAACTCCAAGAAGGTTTACAGTAACAAAATCTCATGCTTTGCTTGTAATGAAGAAGGTCACTTAGCTACCACTTGTCCTAAACGAAAGAATCTTTATAACAGAAATGCTGTATTGATTGACTGTGTCAATATTGATCTCCTTGAAGTAGATTCTCAGATTTCTGATACCTCATCGATCTATAGTATTATTTCAATGGAAGAAAATGAACTAATACCTAAAGACTATGGATTGATAAATGATATTTTGGAAACTGCTGATCTGGATAACCTATCTGATCTAGATGAACTAGAAGGCCTGCAATACATGAACCTTGATTTAAACAATTCCATTACTGCTGTTATCCTTACTGATAAGGAAAAATCATGCTGCCATGATTGGAACCTTGGGAAAGGTGATGACAAGATTAAATGTTCTTTTTGCCCATGGTACCCTGCTATTGATCGACGCTACACTTGTAACTTTTGCCTGATTCAAGCCTGTTTTAAATGTGTTAATGATAAATATTGTGTTCCCATTCCTAAAATGATTTCTACAGAACGACGAACACATTCTCTTCTTGAATCCAGGATACGAGTACTTGAACATCGAGTTTCTGATCTCGAAGTTAAGATGGAGACACTGGTAATCTCTCCACCGCCTGATCGAAAAGGTAAAGGCATTGTTATTAATGATGAAATCACCCTTGTAGATTTTCAGGTGCTCCATGATTACAAGGATCCCTTTCTGAATGAACCAGGTATTGAGCAAATCCCTATAATTTGTAACCCTGACGATGTTACCAACATTCAAATCCTTGCGAAAATCAATATCCATGGTTTAGAAATTACTTTGCCTGCTTTTATTGATACTGGAGCAACATCTAATACAATTGAGCTGCCTTGGTACCGATTGAATTTGTTCTTACTAGTCCAACTCCGAAATATAGTGCCCAGTTCGATGGTACTAGACTAGAAATGAACAAATACATCCAAAACGTACATCTCAAATTTCAAACTCATTGTCAAGTGTGGTCTAAAGCCTTTCATGTTTCAAAATTATGGGTTAGACCTCTTAATCATTTCCGTGTTCGTATGATTCTTGGTCTTGATTTTCTGTTAAAATCAAATGGTGGTTTGTTCCTGACTAATGATTATGTCACCATCTTTCGGAATTCATCAGTTTCACCTATCATATCAGAGTGGGCTGAGGAGCGTGGTGGACACCTCTTAGTACCAAAAATATTACCCCCGTTACCAAAATTGCCAAAACCTCCAGATAACTCTGCTGACTTACACCATGAACTGCATGAACCATACACCAAACCTCCTGAACCTCCTACTAGTAACCCTAAACACATCATGCAATACCAAGTTGCTAAGAAAAGACCTGATCCTAAACCTCCTGATCCTAACTGCCCTTGCAGCACCCCTGGACTTTGCAAGGCAACAAAACCAGTAGACCCTGCTGATGATGATGACCTGATTGATCATGCCTCTAGTGAGTTTGGATATGATCTAGTTACTCCCAAACAAGTCAAGAAAATCATAACCTATCATGACATAGAACAGTTTGTTTCTCGACTTGAAAAGTTAGAAGTCATAGGCGAAAATCCTATCAAATGCTGGGACAAAGACAAGCTCTTTTGTGAACTGAAGATCATCAATCACGATATCAATATCCGAGGAAGTGAGATTAAATTCAACAATTGGGAACTACAAGAATGTAAACTCCATATTGATCAACTTCTAAAACTAGGTGTTATTAGAAGATCAGAATCTAGACACAGGAGTCCTGCTATGATAGTTATGAAAGAAAGCGAACAAAAGAGAGGACAGTCTAGAATGGTTTTTAATTACAAAAGGTTGAATGATAATACTGAATTTGATGGATACAAAATCCCTTCAAAAGACCAACTGGTAAACAAGATCCAGAATGCTAGATGGTTTAGCTAGTTTGATCTTAAATCTGGATTTTGGCAAGTTAGAATGCATCCTGACTCTATAGAATGGACTACTTTCTCTTGTCCTGAAGGTCACTTTGAATGGTTAGTTATGCCTTTTGGATTGAAAAATGCACCACAGATATTTCAAAGAAAGATGGATAACATATTTGGTTCACTTTCTGATTTCACTTGCATTTATATTGATGATGTTCTTGTATTTTCTCATACCAAAGATGAACACTTCGCTCATTTACATTCTGTCTTAAACAAGTTTGAATCTCATGGTTTGATTATTTCCAAGAAGAAGATGGCTTTGTGTGTCCAGCATATCGAATTTCTAGGCTCCGAAATTGGCAAAGGTAAGATTAAATTACAGCCTCATATCTCGAAAAAGATTCTTGAAATGCCTGACAAACTTGAAGATATTAAGCTGTTGAGAACTTTTTTGGGACTTTTAAATTATGCTCGACCCTTTATCAAAGATTTATCAAAATACACTAAGCCACTCTACAACAAAACCTCTTTGAAAGGCACTAGAACTTTCAACAAAGAAGATGTGCTATTGGTACTTCAAATTAAAGATTTGGTTTCTAAACTACCTGAACTAACTCTTCCCCTTAATTCAGATTACTTGATCATAGAATCTGATGGTTGTGAACAAGGCTGGGGAGGAACACTTATCAGAAAACCAAATAAATTTTCTGAAAAAAATGAAGAAAGGATCTGCAGATATGCTTCTGGAATTTATAAAGAGAAGGGATACTTGACTTCTCTTGACTATAAAATTCTTGCGATCATTTACAATCTTGAAGCATTTTATCTTTTCATTTGTGATAAAAATGAAATTCTCATTAGAACTGATTGTGAAGCCATTGTTAGATTTGCTAAACAGAACAAAGAAGTCAAAAACACCTTAAGCTCACGAAGGTGGATAAAATTCTTTGACCATGTCATTAACAAAGGCTTATATATAATATGGGAACATATCAAAGGAAAAGATAATTTTTATCCTGACCAGTTATCTAGACAACTGAACCTTGGAAAAGTATCTAATCTGATTTTACTTGCTGATTACTCTGACGATGAATTTGATCTTATGAATGTTTCTGACAGGATGGAAAACAATGACAAGATCATGAACTTTGGAGGATTCAAACTAAGGAAGTTTGATGAATATGAAGCATATGAATCAGCCCAGAGACAGTATTTAGATGAAACACAACTTTGTCTCATTGATAATATTTGGAATATACATAACACTCCTTTCAATAAAGGACAAAAGAAATTAATCATAGGAGCCTTAACTGAATATTTCAAAAAGGTAAGAAAAAGTCCAAGAGATAAAGACTTCCTATGTTATGCTGTATTCTCACCTCCAAAGCCTAGAATCTATTCCAGTTGGAATGAAGCTAAAGAACAAATGGAAAAATCTACAATAACTTCATGGGAAGGTTTCAACAATTTTCAGGCTGCTCAAACAGAAATGAGAAAAAGAACAGGTATCAACTATTATATATCTTCTTCATTAATCTTTTATAATAATTTCAGGATTCTCAAAGAGGAAGAAGACAGAATCTATAAAGAAAAAGCCCCTCAAAAAGAAGTACGACCAAAAACAAATCTTAGTGAAACACTAGAAAGGAGAGATGATGCAAGACAAAATATCAAAAGACATTTGCCTCAAGAACTGAGAGATAGAATATACCACATACCTTATGAAACACAGGTAACAAAATTTATTATATTACAAGAATTTTTAAAATCTGTTGCCAAAGGATACTTCCCAATAAAAGGACTTTCTGCTGCAAAAGAGGTATTTTATGATCTCAAAGACACGTGTACTCGTAATTCCAAAAGATGCAACAAAAGATATAACATGAGTTGTCCTTGTAAAATAAGATACTTGATCTACAAAGCATATATCCAGACTAGTTCTTATGAGGAAATGGAACATAAAGGAATTAAGGTTACCCCACACCTTTTGATATCCTATGGAATCTTAGACTCAATCTGGATAGGATTTAAAGAAAAGAACAAAGGTTATGGTCATAAACTAGAAAGCGTAATATCCTATGCTTTGCAGAAATCTAACTTTGCTATACAGATCAAGATTACATCTACACCTCCAGAATGGCATAAAGCACAAGTTGAACCTGGAAGACATTTGATCAAAGTAAGAACTTGTGAAACAAATCCAGAATATGAAAAGTATGAAGGAAATGATCTTTTCCTGGCAGAAAATTTTTTGGCAACACCCACAATAGATATCCCAATCGAAGAACAGCTTGACCACTGGAGAGCTGATATCCAAGCAAATGAATGGTCATGGGATAATGCAGTGGATTATTTTAGATACACTCTAGTTGGAGAAACAGTCACTCAAAAGATATTCCTGGACTCTACAATAGCCGATAACTATTTCTATAGTTTTTGGTACAAAACTAAACGAATTGATCTTGTTGAAAAATATAGGAAATTATCTTTTGAAGGCAGAAAAAGCATCTTCCAAAATATTCCTGAACGAGACGACCACATCTGGTATAGCTAAGGTACGCACTTTCTAACTCTACAGGTAACAAATTCGAAGACGAAAATTTGGAAGTATGGTGGGGCCCACAACACTGTATAAGTGAATAGTACTGCTACTATTCATACGTACGTCAAAAAACGGGTCTAGAAGATTATGTTCTACCAAGATGAGGAATCTTATCCTTAATGAGTCATCCACAATAATGGACATGAAAGTGATAGTTGTTTGGGAAAAAGTCTTCTTAAGTACTATTTGTAATTATTTGTTACTATTTATAATAGTTCTTAAATAAACCATGGTATGGTGTGCTTAACCATGGATGTAAATGTTTGTCATTATCATGTAATCATGGGAGATAGCCTATAAATACCCCATGAGTGTGTGCTTGTAAAAGAGAGCCAAGAAGAAGAGAGGAAAAGAGAGTGAGAAAGAGAGAAAGGAGTAGAGAAAAATTTAGGAAAGTAGTGAGAGAAAAAGAGAGAAAGCTCTCTCTCTTGTAAATAGTTGTCTAGTCCAAGTCTTGGAGTTGAGAAGGAAAACTTCTCAAGGTTTGTAAACCTTTTATCTTAGTTTTCTTTTTCCATATATTTTATTTAAGCACTTCTTAGTCCTCCTTTTGTTACTTTTTTCTTTTTCTTGAGCCTTAAGAAAAATTATCTTTCTATCTTGGAGAGTCTCTGTCCGAAAGATATTATTTTCAGTCTACCAACAGACCAGTTCAGTCAATGCCCAAATTTGTTTCCCGTTTAAGGCAAGAAGCCGTTTGAGGGAAGTTTTAAAATAACTTTGTTATTTTCGGGTCAACTGCTTGGGTGAGGTTTTACAAAGTCCTGAAATAATATCGTAAGATTTCAGACTGTAAATCTAAAGGGTAAAAGAACTCCAAAATAGAACTATAATATCAGAAGAAACACACGAAGAAGTATCCTTACTTCGGGTTAATATCCTCATCATATCAAATTAAAAAAAAAAAAAAAATCAAGAGAACGATTCTCTTCGAACTCCAAGGACTGATAACAGGGAACTTTGAAGAACAGACCTACAGAGTCTGCTTGACTACTAACATTTGTTTCTTTCTTATATTTATTTTGTCAGCTTAATTTTAGTTATTTTTTATTTCTGTAATTTTATTTACGCTTAATTTATGTAATTTTATTTTCAAGGTCGGCTGAGACGCCCCTTCTTTCCTTTCTGTCATTTACTTTATGCAATTTTTATTTGTTTTATTTCTTTCTTGCAATTTTTATTTCCGATTGCGCTATACTATTTATTAATATTATCTAAGTTGTTAATGGTTGGCGCTGCCACCTACAGCATATTTATATTTATATATCTATATATCTGCTAACCAATTTATTTTATTCTTGTTTATTTATTTTTGAGTTACTGTTCATCTTCTCATCTTCGCTAATGGTACTGTTTATCTGGTTGTTGTGAGTTTATGTAAGTTTCTTTTCCGGTTGAGGGTTCCGACATCAGAGAAAACCCCAGTCTACATAGTTTGGACCACCAAACTATTCCCCCTGGTATCAGAACTATAATATTTTCGTTTGCTCTGATACCAGGGGGGTATTTATAGGCTATCTCCCATGATTACATGATAATGCTAGTAACCCTAAACATTTACAAACATTTACATTTCCCCCTGATAACAGGCCAAACTTCCCCCTGGTATCAGAGCAAACGTCCTTCCTGGCCTGTTGCTCTTCTTTTCTTCGAAAAGTGATACCATGCCGAAAAGTTTGGCGTTGCAAGCCATGTCTGGCAAGGTTACTAGCTGAACTGCGAAACCGTAAAATACTGTTCATCGCCCCAAAGGGCCTGTCTCAATATTTTACTGTTCACTACAGTTCATTATTCCCTCTTATCTGTTGCGTTGTACTTTTTATTTTTTTTATTTTTGTTCTTATCTCTTAGTGTACTTTTTATTATTACTTTATATTGATAGTTATCACCACACTGTTGATTGAGCTTATCACTTCACTGTAGCTCAAATAATATTTTATAATTCTTAATATTATTCCCCCAGCACTATTCCCCTGGTAATAATTTTTATTTTTATGAGTTGTGCTGAAAAAAGCTTTGATTATCTAGATTTGTCCATATCAGAAAAATCAAAGTGTGTTGTCTCTTTGGAAAAAGCAAAACATAATTGCTATTTCTCCAAAGAAGGTTTTTCTCACCAGTTACATAGCAAGGAAGCTCATTTGAACTCGCTTACAGATTTATTATTAAAGTTATCTGAAAATTTGGAATTTAATCATCAGAAGTTCTTAAATTCTTCCACTCTCTTCATAGAGAAATTGAAGGAGAAGAATCTGTTGATTAAGAACCTAAGTGATCAGATCGCTTATCTCAAAGCTTCTCAAGAAGATCTGTATAGTAAGTTCCAACTTCTTAAACTGAACGATATACCTTCAAAAAGAGATATTCAAAGATTATCTGCTTTAATTGAGAATAATAAGCCTAAGGAGATTGAGCTTCAATCCCGTGAATTATTATTACAATTAAAGAAAGATATAAAAGATAATAAATCCCAGGTTGATCAACAAATTGATCGGCTAAAAGATTTATTACAATATATTAAACAACTTCAAGAAAGCTGATGAATGAATTGAAATTTAAGGGTGCAGAATATCTTGCAGCTGTCTCTTACTCTTCAGTTTATTCAAAAGAAAAAGATTTTGAAGGTTATATTGAGTCAGAATCTCCATCGAAAACTGATAGAATTACTACTCAGCAAAATAATACTATTTTAGCATTACTTAGTAGTTTGCATTATCGTTTGAGTGTGATTGAAAAAACTATAGAAAAACTTTCTAATATTCCTCCTGAATCCAAACTGGAGACTGAGCTAAATATTATCACTAAAAATATCAAAGCTCTTTCCCTGGGTAAGACAGAGGAAATTAGAAGGACCAAAAAGACTTTCCGATTTCTCAAATATGACTGAGCGCAGAACAATTCCATTCTCTGGACCATCTCAGACTATCACAGGAAGACACTCAGTGTCAAGCCAATCAAATAATTTGTCAACCACATGGTTAGACAGAGTATTTGATAGATCTAGTACCTCTAGAGATGATTACAGATTAGAAGAATTGGTCAATATTGATAAAGATCTTTCCACTTTTTCTAATGATCATTTAAATAGCTTAAATCCTTCAAGGTTGTACTCACAAGGTTACTTCAGTGCGAGTACAGGACTTTTCAGACATCATAGAGAAGTTCCACTTCATTGTCCAGATAATTCTGAGGTACGACTGAACCTAATCACTCCTGAAGCCTCAAAAGAAATAAAGAAAAGGCACAAGCATCGATACATCCATATCAGTCTTGTTGTGTTTGGAATTCGAGGCCTGGTAAGAAAAAGAACTGGAGGAAAAGTTTTAATTTGTCTTTTTGATTCTCGGTTTGGTACCCCTAATGAATCTATGATTGGAGTCATAGAAGTTGACATGAACAACAACATTGGAATCACCTATATTGTTCCCGATATCACCATGACTGTAGAAGACTTTGAAAAACATGTTAAAGTCTTAGTACAGAGTAAAGGTTATGAAAATTTCCAAGGAAATAATATATGCTTAGATATAGTTGTTCTTGGCAAAACTATGAGTAGTATCCAAACCAGGTTCAAACTTAAGCTAGAGAATGTAATAGACTCTTTGACCTCCAAAGGAATAAAGTTTATTATGCCAAAAGAGGTTGACTCTGAAACACTTGCGGGATTAGAATGGAATATTTTTCCTCTTCGAGAAGAAAATTCTACTATAACCCCCACTGAATATTCAACCTTCCTGAATAATGATAGGAGTCTGTCCATTAGGTTTAGAAATTATAAAGCTTCAGACCAAAATGAAATTGTAGATGAATCAGATCTAGATTTGATGATGATTGAGGATGATGAGGATGGTGAAGGTGAAGATGATGGTAGAGGCTATAAGAATAAAAGCGTTTATATCTCCTATTTACATGGTGTATACACTCACTGGAGAAATGTAAAAGCCCTACAAGATTACTACCAAAAGATCGGCAAGATTAGAAAAACTGATACATTCTACGTGGATACAAAAGACAATATCAGAATCTTGTATGGACCAGAAGATTCAGATTCTGAAAATGAAATACCGATCGAAAGAACCATAAGAAAATCAGAAGATAGGAAGGATCAAATAATTCAAAACTTGGATGATACAAATGATCACCAAACTCAAAATTCGGAAGATCAAATAGAAATCGAAAATAATATTCATTTGGAAAATAATTTAGAAAATACCAAAAATAGTTCTAAAAGTCATATTGAAGATCAATCTGAAGATATTATGGAAGATTACTCTGAAAATTTTGAGGATATGGAAAATCTTATGAATTACTTTGATGATTTTGAAGAAGAAAAAGAAGATGGAATTGAAGAAATAAACTCGGAAGTTGACAATTGTATGATTGAAAGAATGGATCATGTTATTGCAAACTCTGAATCACAAGATGTCAAATTAGAATTGATGGAAAGGTTCTTGGAAGATATAAAAGAAAGTGTGACAGGAATTGATTTATATGATAATGAAGCAAGTTCTTCAAACTTCAACCCTAATCCTGTTCAAAGATATTATCAAACCACCGAACTTGTCCTTATGGAATACAATATAGGACATCCTCCCAGAACATCTGTGAAAATCTATGACAAAGAAAACCAGTTACTGCGAACAACTGGAAAAAGAGCTCCATTGGAAAAATTTTATTTTTCAAAGAATGAGGTTTTATTAAATATTACATCATGTGACCCTCAATTATATGATAACTATTTGGAACAATGGACTGCTCAAATGGCTAGAGACTATCAGAAGAATCACCAAGATTTGGTTGACAGTGGTGAAGAAATGATTAGGCGAGCTGAAAACTATCTAGGCGATGTAGCAAGAGCTGCTTGGGAATCTTACAAAAAGAAATTTCCAGAGGAAGTTGCAAATCTGGCAAGCCAAGGTAATAATATTCTAAACTTTGCCTATCTGATATATAGAATCTTGACTTCTAGAGATGCCAACACTGGATTAATATTTAAGCAAGCTACTGCTATGCGTGAACTCGAACAAATCCAAATTAGAAATTGGAAATATGTAAAGTATTTTGCGAATGATTTCTTAGCCTTAGCTACTGTATCTGGAAATTATTACTCAACTGAGCTAGGTGAGAGGTTATTTTCAAAATTGCCAGGTGAACTTGGTAAAGAAATACATCATGCCTGGAAGCAACATGAAGTCACTCCACAATTTGACAATATAGGAATAAGGATCCAATTCTTGTTTGAAAAATTGAAGGAGAAATGTACTTACATTTCCATCCAAAAACAACTGAAAAATCAAAACTATGGATTTTGTTCTCAAATTTATACTCCTCAACAATATGGATACTCAAGTCTGAATAGGAAGCCGAGGAGAAAGCCTAAGCCTACAAAGAAGAATCCTTTGAAAAAGAAGTACTTCATTAGAAAGTCCAAAGCTAGAAAACTTTATCTGGACAAGAAACAACATGTTAGAAGATATAACTCCAAGAAGGTTTACAGTAACAAAATCTCATGCTTTGCTTGTAATGAAGAAGGTCACTTAGCTACCACTTGTCCTAAACGAAAGAATCTTTATAACAGAAATGCTGTATTGATTGACTGTGTCAATATTGATCTCCTTGAAGTAGATTCTCAGATTTCTGATACCTCATCGATCTATAGTATTATTTCAATAGAAGAAAATGAACTAATACCTAAAGACTATGGATTGATAAATGATATTTTGGAAACTGCTGATCTGGATAACCTATCTGATCTAGATGAACTAGAAGGCCTGCAATACATGAACCTTGATTTAAACAATTCCATTACTGCTGTTATCCTTACTGATAAGGAAAAATCATGCTGCCATGATTGGAACCTTGGGAAAGGTGATGACAAGATTAAATGTTCTTTTTGCCCATGGTACCCTGCTATTGATCGACGCTACACTTGTAACTTTTGCCTGATTCAAGCCTGTTTTAAATGTGTTAATGATAAATATTGTGTTCCCATTCCTAAAATGATTTCTACAGAACGACGAACACATTCTCTTCTTGAATCCAGGATACGAGTACTTGAACATCAAGTTTCTGATCTCGAAGTTAAGATGGAGACACTGGTAATCTCTCCACCGCCTGATCGAAAAGGTAAAGGTATTGTTATTAATGACGAAATCACCCTTGTAGATTTTCAGGTGCTCCATGATTACAAGGATCCCTTTCTGAATGAACCAGGTATTGAGCAAATCCCTATAATTTGTAACCCTGACGATGTTACCAACATTCAAATCCTTGCGAAAATTAATATCCATGGTTTAGAAATTACTTTGCCTGCTTTTATTGATACTGGAGCAACATCTAATACAATTGATGCTACCTTGGTACCGATTGAATTTGTTCTTACTAGTCTAACTCCGAAATATAGTGCCCAGTTCGATGGTACTAGACTAGAAATGAACAAATACATCCAAAACGTACATCTCAAATTTCAAACTCATTGTCAAGTGTGGTCTAAAGCCTTTCATGTTTCAAAATTATGGGTTAGACCTCTTAATCATTTCCGTGTTCGTATGATTCTTGGTCTTGATTTTCTGTTAAAATCAAATGGTGGTTTGTTCCTGACTAATGATTATGTCACCATCTTTCGGAATTCATCAGTTTCACCTGTCATATCAGAGTGGGCTGAGGAGCGTGGTGGACACCTCTTAGTACCAAAAATATTACCCCCGTTACCAAAATTGTCAAAACCTCCAGATAACTCTGCTGACTTACACCATGAACTGCATGAACCATACACCAAACCTCCTGAACCTCCTGCTAGCAACCCTAAACACATCATGCAATACCAAGTTGCTAAGAAAAGACCTGATCCTAAACCTCCTGATCCTAACTGCCCTTGCAGCACCCCTGGACTTTGCAAAGCAACAAAACCAGTAGACCCTGCTGATGATGATGACCTGATTGATCATGCCTCTAGGGAGTTTGGATATGATCTAGTTACTCCCAAACAAGTCAAGAAAATCATAACCTATCATGACATAGAACAGTTTGTTTCTCGACTTGAAAGGTTAGAAGACATAGGCGAAAATTCTATCAAATACTGGGACAAAGACAAGCTCTTTTGTGAACTGAAGATCATCAATCACGATATCAATATCCGAGGAAGTGAGATTAAATTCAACAATTGGGAACTACAAGAATGTAAACTCCATATTGAATAACTTCTGAAACTAGGTGTTATTAGAAGATCAGAATCTAGACACAGGAGTCCTGCTATGATAGTTATGAAAGAAAGAGAACAAAAGAGAGGACAGTCTAGAATGGTTTTTAATTACAAAAGGTTGAATGATAATACTGAATTTGACGGATACAAAATCCCTTCAAAAGACCAACTGGTAAACAAGATCCAGAATGCTAGATGGTTTAGCAAGTTTGATCTTAAATCTGGATTTTGGCAAGTTAGAATGCATCCTGACTCTATATAATGGACTGCTTTCTCTTGTCCTGAAGGTCACTTTGAATGGTTAGTTATGCCTTTTGGATTGAAAAATGCACCACAGATATTTCAAAGAAAGATGGATAACATATTTGGTTCACTTTCTGATTTCACTTGCATTTATATTGATGATGTTCTTGTATTTTCTCATACCAAAGATGAACACTTCGCTCATTTACATTCTGTCTTAAACAAGTTTGAATCTCATGGTTTGATTATTTCCAAGAAAAAGATGACTTTGTGTGTCCAGCATATCGAATTTCTAGGCTCCGAAATTGGCAAAGGTAAGATCAAATTACAGCCTCATATCTCGAAAAAGATTCTTGAAATGCCTGACAAACTTGAAGATATTAAGCTGTTGAGAACTTTTTTGGGACTTTTAAATTATGCTCGACCCTTTATCAAAGATTTATCAAAATACACTAAGCCACTCTACAACAAAACCTCTTTGAAAGGCACTAGAACTTTCAACAGAGAAGATGTGCTATTGGTACTTCAAATTAAAGGTTTGGTTTCTAAACTACCTGAACTAACTCTTCCCCTTGATTCAGATTACTTGATCATAGAATCTGATGATTGTGAACAAGGCTGGGGAGGAACACTTATCAGAAAACCAAATAAATTTTCTGAAAAAAATGAAGAAAGGATCTGCAGATATGCTTCTGGAATTTATAAAGAGAAGGGATACTTGACTTCTCTTGACTATGAAATTCTTGCGATCATTTACAATCCTGAAGCATTTTATCTTTTCATCTGTGATAAAAATGAAATTCTCATTAGAACTGATTGTGAAGCCATTGTTAGATTTGCTAAACAGAACAAAGAAGTCAAAAACACCTTAAGCTCACGAAGGTGGATAAAATTCTTTGACCATGTCATTAACAAAGGCTTATCTATAAAATGAGAACATATCAAAGGAAAAGATAATTTTTATCCTGACCAGTTATCTAGACAACTGAACCTTGGAAAAGTATCTAATCTGATTTTACTTGCTGATTACTCTAACGATGAATTTGATCTTATGAATATTTCTGACAGGATGGAAAACAATGACAAGATCATGAACTTTGAAGGATTCAAACTAAGGAAGTATGATGAATATGAAGCATATGAATCAGCCCAGAGACAGTATTTAGATGAAACACAACTTTGTCTCATTGATAATATTTGGAATATACATAACACTCCTTTCAATAAAGGACAAAAGAAATTAATCATAGGAGCCTTAACTGAATATTTCAAAAAGGTAAGAAAAAGTCCAAGAGATAAAGACTTCCTATGTTATGCTGTATTCTCACCTCCAAAGCCTGGAATCTATTCCAGTTGGAATGAAGCTAAAGAATAAATGGAAAATTCTACAATAACTTCATGGGAAGGTTTCAACAATTTTCAGGCTGCTCAAACAGAAATGAGGAAAAGAACAGGTATCAACTATTATATATCTGCTTCATTAATCTTTTATGATAATTTCAGGATTCTCAAAGAGGAAGAAGACATAATCTATAAAGAAAAAGCCCCTCAAAAAGAAGTACGACCAAAAACAAATCTTAGTGAAACACTAGAAAGGAGAGATGATGCAAGACAAAATATCAAAAGACATTTGCCTCAAGAACTGAGAGATAGAATATACCACATACCTTATGAAACACAGGTAACAGAATTTATTATATTACAAGAATTTTTAAAATCTGTTGCCAAAGGATACTTCCCAATAAAAGGACTTTCTGCTGCAAAAGAGGTATTTTATGATCTCAAAGACACGTGTACTCGTAATTCCAAAAGATGCAACAAAAGATATAACATGAGTTGTCCTTGTAAAATAAGATACTTGATCTACAAAGCATATATCCAGACTAGTTCTTATGAGGAAATGGAACATAAAGGAATTAAGGTTACCCCACACCTTTTGATATCCTATGGAATCTTAGACTCAATCTGGATAGGATTTAAAGAAAAGAACAAAGGTTATGGTCATAAACTAGAAAGCGTAATATCCTATGCTTTGCAGAAATCTAACTTTGCTATACAGATCAAGATTACATCTACACCTCCAGAATGGCATAAAGCACAAGTTAAACCTGGAAGACATTTGATCAAAGTAAGAACTTGTGAAACAAATCCAGAATATGAAAAGTATGAAGGAAATGATCTTTTCCTGGCAGAAAAATTTTTGGCAACACCCACAATAGATATCCCAATCGAAGAACAGCTTGACCACTGGAGAGTTGATATCCAAGCAAATGAATGGTCATGGGATAATGCAGTGGATTATTTTAGATACACTCTAGTTGGAGAAACAGTCACTCAAAAGATATTCCTGGACTCTACAATAGCCGATAACTATTTCTATAGTTTTTGGTACAAAACTAAACGAATTGATCTTGTTGAAAAATATAGGAAATTATGTTTTGAAGGCAGAAAAAGCATCTTCCAAAATATTCCTGAACGAGACGACCACATCTGGTATAGCTAAGGTACGCACTTTCTAACTCTACAGGTAACAAATTCGAAGACAAAAATTTGGAAGTATGGTGGGGCCCACAACACTGTATAAGTGAATAGTACTGCTACTATTCATACGTACGTCAAAAGATGGTTCTAGAAGATTATGTTCTACCAAGATGAGGAATCTTATCCTTAATGAGTCATCCACAATAATGGACATGAAAGTGATAGTTGTTTGGGAAAAAGTCTTCTTAAGTACTATTTGTAATTATTTGTTACTATTTGTAATAGTTCTTAAATAAACCATGGTATGATGTGCTTAACCATGGATGTAAATGTTTTTCATTATCATGTAATCATGGGAGATAGCATATAAATACCCCATGAGTGTGTGCTTGTAAAAAAAAAAAAGGGAGCCAAGAAGAAGAGAGGAAAAGAGAGTGAGAAAGAGAGAAAGGAGTAGAGAAAAATTTAGGAAAGTAGTGAGAGAAAAAGAGAGAAAGCTCTCTCTCTTGTAAATAGTTGTCTAGTCCAAGTCTTGGAGTTGAGAAGGAAAATTTCTCAAGGTTTGTAAACCTTTTATCTTAGTTTTCTTTTTCCATATATTTTCTTTAAGCACTTCTTAGTCCTCCTTTTGTTACTTTTTTCTTTTTCTTGAGCCTTAAGAAAAATTATCTTTCTATCTTGGAGAGTCTCTGTCCGAAAGATATTATTTTCAGTCTACCAACAGACCAGTTCAGTCAATGCCCAAATTTGTTTCCCGTTTAAGGCAAGAAGCCGTTTGAGGGAAGTTTTAAAATAACTTTGTTATTTTCGGGTCAACTGCTTGGGTGAGGTTTTAAAAAGTCCTGAAATAATATCGTAAGATTTCAGACTGTAAATCTAAAGGGTAAAAGAACTCCAAAATAGAACTATAATATCAGAAGAAACACACGAAGAAGTATCCTTACTTCGGGTTAATATCATCATCATATCAAATTAAAAAAAAAAAAAATCAAGAGAACGATTCTCTTCGAACTCCAAGGACTGATAACAGGGAACTTTGAAGAACAGACCTACAGAGTCTGCTTGACTACTAACATTTGTTTCTTTCTTATATTTATTTTGTCAGCTTAATTTTAGTTATTTTTATTTCTGCAATTTTATTTACGCTTAATTTTTGTAATTTTATTTTCAAGGTCGGCTGAGACGCCCCTTCTTTCCTTTCTGTCATTTACTTTATGCAATTTTTATATTTGTTTTATTTATTTCTTGCAATTTTTATTTCCGCTTGCGCTATACTATTTATTAATATTATCTAAGCTGTTAATGGTTGGCGCTGCCACCTACAGCATATTTATATTTATATATCTATATATCTGCTAACCAATTTATTTTTTTCTTGTTTATTTATTTTTGAGTTACTGTTCATCTTCTCATCTTCGCCAATGGTACTGTTTATCTGGTTGTTGTGAGTTTATGTAAGTTTCTTTTCCGGTTGAGGGTTCCGACATCAGAGAAAACCCCAGTCTACATAGTTTGGACCACCAAACTATTCCTCCTGGTATAAAAGATAATAAATCCCAGGTTCAACTAGGGTTTAGGGTTTAGGGTTTATGATGTCTGGCAAACGTCCAAACCCCAGTTGTTCACAGTAACTGGTTTTCTTTGTCATAGATTTTCACAGATGTTCTGGGAGGATGTCCTATATTGTATTCCATAGGGACAGGTTCGGTGGTTGGATAATATCTTTGAACAGGATTAGGGTTGAAGTTTGAAGAACTTGCTTTATTATCATATAAATCAATTCCTGTCACACTTTCTTTTGTATCTTCCAAGAACCTTTCCATCAATTCTAATTTGACATCTTGTGATTCAGAGTTTGCAATAACATGATCCATTCTTTCAATCATACAATTGTCAACTTCCGAGTTTATTTCTTCAATTTCATCTTCTTTTTCTTCTTCAAAATCATCAAAGTAATTCATAAGATTTTCCATATCCTCAAAATTTTCAGAGTAATCTTCCATAATATCTTCAGATTGATCTTCAATATGACTTTTAGAACTATTTTTGGTATTTTCTAATTATTTTCCAAATGAATATTATTTTCGATTTCTATTTGATCTTCCGAATTTTGAGTTTGGTGATCATTTGTATCATCCAAGTTTTGAATTATTTGATCCTTCCTATCATCTGATTTTCTTATGGTTCTTTCGATCGGTATTTCATTTTCAGAATCTGAATCTTCTGGTCCATACAAGATTCTGATATTGTCTTTTGTATCCACGTAGAATGTATCAGTTTTTCTAATCTTGCCGATCTTTTGGTAGTAATCTTGTAGGGCTTTTACATTTCTCCAGTGAGTGTATACACCATGTAAATAGGAGATATAAACGCTTTTATTCTTATAGCCTCTACCATCATCTTCACCTTCACCATCCTCATCATCCTCAATCATCATCAAATCTAGATCTGATTCATCTACAATTTCATTTTGGTCTGAAGCTTTATAATTTCTAAACCTAATGGACAGACTCCTATCATTATTCAGGAAGGTTGAATATTCAGTGGGGGTTATAGTAGAATTTTCTTCTCGAAGAGGAGAAATATTCCATTCTAATCCCACAAGTGTTTCAGAGTCAACCTCTTTTGGCATAATAAACTTTATTCCTTTGGAGGTCAAAGAGTCTATTACATTCTCTAGCTTAAGTTTGAACCTGGTTTGGATACTACTCATAGTTTTGCCAAGAACAACTATATTTAAGCATATATTGTTTCCTTGGAAATTTTCATAACCTTTACTCTGTACTAAGACTTTAACATGTTTTTCAAAGTCTTCTACAGTCATGGTGATATCGGGAACAATATAGGTGATTCCAATGTTGTTGTTCATGTCAACTTCTATGACTCCAATCATAGATTCATTAGGGGTACTAAACCAAGAATCAAAAAGACAAATTAAAACTTTTCCTCCAGTTCTTTTTCTTACCAGGCCTCGAATTCCAAACACAACAAGACCGATATGGATGTATCGATGCTTGTGCCTTTTCTTTATTTCTTTTAAGGCTTCAGGAGTGATTAGGTTCAGTCGTACCTCAGAATTATCTGGACAATGAAGTGGAACTTCTCTATGATGTCTGAAAAGTCCTGTACTCGCACTGAAGTAACCTTGTGAGTACAACCTTGAAGGATTTAAGCTATTTAAATGATCATTAGAAAAAGTGGAAAGATCTTTATCAATATTGACCAATTCTTCTAATCTGTAATCATCTCTAGAGGTACCAGATCTATCAAATACTCTGTCTAACCATGTGGTTGACAAATTATTTGATTGGCTTGACACTGAGTGTCTTCCTGTGATAGTCTGAGATGGTCCAGAGAATGGAATTGTTCTGCGCTCAGTCATATTTGAGAAATCGGAAAGTCTTTTTGGTCCTTCTAATTTCCTCTGTCTTACCCATGGAAAGAGCTTTGATATTTTTAGTGATAATATTTAGCTCAGTCTCCAGTTTGGATTCAGGAGGAATATTAGAAAGTTTTTCTATAGTTTTTTCAATCACACTCAAACGATAATGCAACTACTAAGTAATGCTAAAATAGTATTATTTTGCTGAGTAGTAATTCTATCAATTTTCGATGGAGATTCTGACTCAATATAACCTTCAAAACCTTTTTCTTTTGAATAAACTGAAGAGTAAGAGACAGCTGCAAGATATTCTGCACCCTTAAATTTCAATTCATTCATCAGCTTTCTTGAAGTTGTTTAATATATTGTAATAAATCTTTTAGCCGATCAATTTGTTGATCAACCTGGGATTTATTATCTTTTATATCTTTCTTTAATTGTAATAATAATTCACGGGATTGAAGCTCAATCTCCTTAGGCTTATTATTCTCAATTAAAGCAGATAATCTTTGAATATCTCTTTTTGAAGGTATATCGTTCAGTTTAAGAAGCTGGAACTTACTATACAGATCTTCTTGAGAAGCTTTGAGATAAGCGATCTGATCACTTAGGTTCTTAATCAACAGATTCTTCTCCTTCAATTTCTCTATGAAGTGAGTGGAAGAATTTAAGAACTTCTGATGATTAAATTCCAAATTTTCAAATAACTTTAATAATAAATCTGTAAGCGAGTTCAAATGAGCTTCCTTGCTATGTAACTGGTGAGAAAAACCTTCTTTGGAGAAATAGCAATTATGTTTTGCTTTTTTCAAAGAGACAACACACTTTGATTTTTCTGATATGGACAAATCTAGATAATCAAAGCGTTTTTCAGCACAACTCATAAAAATAAAAATTATTACCAGGGGAATAGTGCTGGGGGAATAATATTAAGAATTATAAAATATTATTTGAGCTACAGTGAAGTGATAAGTTCAATCAACAGTGTGGTGATAACTATCAATACAAAGTAATAATAAAAAGTACACTAAGAGATAAGAACAAAAATAAAAAAAATAAAAAGTACAACACAACAGATAAGAGGGAATAATGAACTATAGTGAACAGTAAAATATTGAGACAGGCCCTTTGGGGCGATGAACAGTATTTTATGGTTTCACAGTTCAGCTAGTAACCTTGCCAGACATGGCTTGTAACGCCAAACTTTTCGGCATGGTATCACTTTTCGAAGAAAAGAAGAGCAACAGGCCAGGAAGGACGTTTGCTCTGATACCAGGGGGAATTGTTTGGTGGTCCAAACTATGTAGACTGGGGTTTTCTCTGATGTCGGAACCCTCAACCGGAAAAGAAACTTACATAAACTCACAACAACCAGATAAACAGTACCACTGGCGAAGATGAGAAGATGAACAGTAACTCAAAAATAAATACATAAGAATAAAACAAATTAGTTAGCAGATATATAGATATATAAATATAAATATGCTGTAGGTGGCAGCGCCAACCATTAACAGCTTAGATAATATTAATAAATAGTATAGCGCAAGCGGAAATAAAAAGTACAATAACGAAATAAAACAAATATAAAAATTGCATAAAGTAAATGACAGAAAGGAAAGAAGGGGCGTCTCAGCTGACCTTGAAAATAAAATTACATAAATTAAGCGGAAATAAAATTGCAGAAATAAAAACTAACTAAAATTAAGCTGACAAAATAAATATAAGAAAGAAACAAATGTTAGTAGTCAAGCAGACTCTGTAGGTCTGTTCTTCAAAGTTCCCTGTTATCAGTCCTTGGAGTTCGAAGAGAATCGTTCTCTTGATTTTTTTTTTTTAATTTGATATGATGATGATATTAACCCGAAGTAAGGATACTTCTTCGTGTGTTTCTTCTGATATTATAGTTCTATTTTGGAGTTCTTTTACCCTTTAGATTTACAATCTGAAATCTTACGATATTATTTCAGGACTTTGTAAAACCTCACCCAAGCAGTTGACCCGAAAATAACAAAGTTATTTTAAAACTTCCCTCAAACGGCTTCTTGCCTTAAACGGGAAACAAATTTGGGCATTGACTGAACTGGTCTGTTGGTAGACTGAAAATAATATCTTTCGGACAGAGACTCTCAAAGATAGAAAGATAATTTTTCTTAAGGCTCAAGAAAAAGAAAAAAGTAACAAAAGGAGGACTAAGAAGTGCTTAAAGAAAATAAATGGAAAAAGAAAACTAAGATAAAAGGTTTACAAACCTTGAGAAGTTTTCCTTCTCAACTCCAAGACTTGGACTAGACAACTATTTACAAGAGAGAGAGCTTTCTCTCTTTTTCTCTCACTACTTTCCTAAATTTTTCTCTACTCCTTTCTCTCTTTCTCACTCTCTTTTCCTCTCTTCTTCTTGGCTCTCTCTTTCAAGCACACACTCATGGGGTATTTATAGGCTATCTCCCATGATTACATGATAATGACAAACATTTACATCCATGGTTAAGCACACCATACCATGGTTTATTTAAGAACTATTACAAATAGTAACAAATAATTACAAATAGTACTTAAGAAGACTTTTTCCCAAACAACTATCACTTTCATGTCCATTATTGTGGATGACTCATTAAGGATAAGATTCCTCATCTTGGTAGAACATAATCTTCTAGAACCGTCTTTTGACGTACGTATGAATAGTAGCAGTACTATTCACTTATACAGTGTTGTGGGCCCCACCATACTTCCAAATTTTCGTCTTCGAATTTGTTACCTGTAGAGTTAGAAAGTGCGTACCTTAGCTATACCAGGCGTGATCATCTTCATTTGGAATGTTGAATACTTCTTCAATGGTCTCAATTGGTTGGTTTAGTTCCATAATTTTATATGTTTCGACCAGGTCTATATTTTTAGTTTTATAATCAAAAGTATAATAATAATTTTCGGCCAATGGAGTATCTAGATACATCTTTTCAGTAGGAGTTTCTCCAACTAGCTTGTACATGTGATTATCTCTTCCTGGAGTCAATACCAATCTGCACTTTGTATGATTGCTCTCCAATGGTCTATCTGGGTTTTCAATGGTATATCCAATCCCAAATCCCCGAAATTTTCCCATATATAACAGGAAAAGCTTCCATAATCAGCATTGCTTTCAATAGTTCTGATTTTATAGATATGTCTGCTTGGTTCAATCCTTTCTCCAATCCATTCTGGCGGGGATGAATCTATTCTTATTTGTATGGCTCTTGTAGATAGTGGTAGCACATGCTTTATGATTCTTTGGAGTTTCAGACAATAGAAATCTATCCTTCTATCAGTAGCTATCCAAACAGAACTCAAGAATCCATAGGTTAGTAATAACTGAGGAGAAATTTTTAGATTTCTATAGACAAAATCTTCATACACATCTAGTACAATGTAGGCTTTGAAGATGTCGTATTTTACCTGGCATGGACACCCATCATAAGGATTATTTGGAAGAGAACATCTGGATGTTCCATTTGTGCATTGTTGGGATAGATTATGATAAATTTCTTTAGATGTTGCAATTCCATTGATTTGAAAATATCCGTGTGCCAATAATCCAAGAAACTCATGGATTACTGATAATTCGGCAAAGTTGGTGTCATTTATCATTTCGTATATTGGTTCTCTTTTTTCTCCAGGTAATATTTTTATTCTTTCTGCAATCTTCATGTTGCTGGCAGAACTGGATTCTTCTTCTGAATAAGCTTCTTCTAATTCCTTTGCTTCGATCAATAGTTGCTTTTCTATCATCTGTGTTTCAAGAGGATGTTCTCCATTTGTTTGTCCCTCATGTTCTCTTAAGATTTTGAAACTGTCATAACAGATTAGTGAGGAAGAAACATAGTAATTTGGTCCTACCTTTTCTCTCATTTCTTTTTGGGCTTGTTGAAGATCTTCAAATCCCATCCAAAAAGGCTTCTTTGATTCCTTTATATGTTTAGCTGCTTCAGTCCAGCTAGCATATATTCCAGGATTAGGTAGAGAAAATACAGCATAACAAAGGAATTTACTTTCAGGATTTTCCTTCGGCTCTGAGAGAAAGTAGTTTATTAAAGCACTTAGAATCAATTTCTTTTGTCCTATGGCAGAGAGATCTATTCTCATGTTCCAAATGTTGTCAATAAGATTTTTCTATTTTTCATCCAACCATTTTCGCATCTCGGTTTGGTATGACTCTTCTTTCTTTATGTTCTTTAGCTGTCCTTTGGTTTCCATCCTGTCAGAAACATTCATAAGATCAAATTCATCGTCAGAGTAATCAGCAAGTAAAATCAGATTAGATACTTTTCCAAGGTTCAGTTGTCTAGATAACTGGTCAGGATAAAAATTATCTTTTCCTTTGATATGTTCCCATTTTATATATAAGCCTTTGTTAATGACATGGTCAAAGAATTTTATCCACCTTCGTGAGCTTAAGGTGTTTTGACTTCTTTGTTCTGTTTAGCAAATCTAACAATGGCTTCACAATCAGTTCTAATGAGAATTCATTTTTATCACAGATGAAAAGATAAAATGCTTCAAGATTGTAAATGATCGCAAGAATTTCATAGTCAAGAGAAGTCAAGTATCCCTTCTCTTTATAAATTCCAGAAGCATATCTGCAGATCCTTTCTTCATTTTTTTCAGAAAATTTATTTGGTTTTCTGATAAGTGTTCCTCCCCAGCCTTGTTCACAACCATCAGATTCTATGATCAAAGTAATCGGAATCAAGGGGAAGAGTTAGTTCAGGTAGTTTAGAAACCAAATCTTTAATTTGAAGTACCAATAGCACATCTTCTCTGTTGAAAGTTCTAGTGCCTTTCAAGAGGTTTTGTTGTAGAGTGGCTTAGTGTATTTTGATAAATCTTTGATAAAGGGTCGAGCATAATTTAAAAGTCCCAAAAAAGTTCTCAACAGCTTAATATCTTCAAGTTTGTCAGGCATTTCAAGAATCTTTTTCGAGATATGAGGCTGTAATTTGATCTTACCTTTGCCAATTTCGGAGCCTAGAAATTCGATATGCTGGACACACAAAGCCATCTTCTTCTTGGAAATAATCAAACCATGAGATTCAAACTTGTTTAAGACAGAATGTAAATGAGCGAATTGTTCATCTTTGGTATGAGAAAATACAAGAACATCATCAATATAAATGCAAGTGAAATCAGAAAGTGAACCAAATATGTTATCCATCTTTCTTTGAAATATCTGTGGTGCATTTTTCAATCCAAAAGGCATAACTAACCATTCAAAGTGACCTTCAGGACAAGAGAAAGCAGTCCATTCTATAGAGTCAGGATGCATTCTAACTTGCCAAAATCCAGATTTAAGATCAAACTTGCTAAACCATCTAGCATTCTGGATCTTGTTTACCAGTTGGTCTTTTGAAGGGATTTTGTATCCATCAAATTCAGTATTATCATTCAACCTTTTTGTAATTAAAAACCATTCTAGACTGTCCTCTCTTTTGTTCGCTTTCTTTCATAACTATCATAGCAGGACTCCTGTGTCTAGATTCTGATCTTCTAATAACACCTAGTTTTAGAAGTTGTTCAATATGGAGTTTACATTCTTGTAGTTCCCAATTGTTGAATTTAATCTCACTTCCTCAGATATTGATATCGTGATTGATGATCTTCAGTTCACAAAAGAGCTTGTCTTTGTCCCAGTATTGATAGGATTTTCGCCTATGACTTCTAACTTTTCAAGTCGAGAAACAAACTGTTCTATGTCATGATAGGTTATAATTTTCTTGACTTGTTTGGGAGTAACTAGATCATATCCAAACTCACTAGAGGCATGATCAATCAGGGTCATCATCATCAGCAGGGTCTACTGGTTTTGTTGCCTTGCAAAATCCAGGGGTGCTGCAAGGGCAGTTAGGATCAGGAGGTTTAGGATCAGGTCTTTTCTTAGCAACTTGGTATTGCATGATGTGTTTAGGGTGCTAGTAGGAGGTTCAGGAGGTTTGGTGTATGGTTCATGCAGTTCATGGTGTAAGTCAGCGCAGAGTTATCTGGACGTTTTGGCAAATTTTGGTAACGGGGGTAATATTTTTGGCACTAAGAGGTGTCCACCACGCTCCTCAGCCCACTCTGATATGACAGGTGAAACTGATGAATTCCGAAAGATGATGACATAATCATTAGTCAGGAACAAACCACCATTTGATTTTAACAGAAAATCAAGACCAAGAATCATACGAACACGAAATGATTAAGAGGTCTAACCCATAATTTTGAAACATGAAAGGCTTTAGACCACACTTGACAATGAGTTTGAAATTTGAGATGTACGTTTTGGATGTATTTGTTCATTTCGAGTCTAGTACCATCGAACTGGGCACTATATTTCGGAGTTGGACTAGTAAGGAACAAATTCAATCGGTACCAAAGGCAGCATCAATTGTATTAGATGTTGCTCCAGTATCAATAAAAGCAGGCAAAGTAATTTCTAAACCATGAATAATTGATTTTCGCAAGGATTTGAATGTTGGTAACATCGTCAGGGTTACAAATTATAGGGATTTTCT